>JACWIL010000026.1:0-127979 GCA_018132145.1 Boehmeria nivea var. tenacissima | reverse complement strand
TTCTAGAAGACTCGATTTAGGCAAACTATTTATATGGACTTACCTTTTGCGCTTGAGGTCAGTTTTTAAGTGTTGTTGGAGCTCAAAATGAGTCCCTACGAATTATATTAATGTATTATATGTTCAAATAGTGATTTGGGATAAAGCAGAAACATTGAAAAATTAAGCTGGGTTAAATATCCATTCTAGGGCTCGATTTGAGCAAACTAGTTATAAGGACTTAGTTTTCCCTTGAGGTGAGTTTTTAAGTGTTATTTAGACCTCAAAATGAGTCCATTTTTATTATAATATATTATACGTAAAATACACATTTTAGAACCTAAAAACTTTACTAGATTCACTTGAAAGACCAAAAACCCATCTAAAGGCTCGATTTAAGGACCCTTTAAGTTACAAATATTTAGTTTTTTCTTGTAGTGACCTTATAAAACTTGTTGGGCACCGAAGCTTGAGTCTCTAAGACTTATTATATTATAATATATATTTCAAATACTCGTTTTAAATCAAAACAAGTTTGCTAAAGTCACTTAGGAGCCAAAAAAAAATCGTTTAAAAGTCTATTTAGGCAAAACTAGTTATAAGGACTTAGTTTTTCTAGCGGCGAGGTGGGGTTTTAGTGTTGTTTTAGCTCAAAATTAGTCCCTCAGAATTATATTAGTGTAGTATATGTTCCAATACTGATTTGAGATCACAACAACTTGGCTAGTGTCCTTAGGGCCAAAATACCGTGCAGGGCTCGTTTTAAAAATGACTAGTTATAAGAACAGATTTTTTGCAATTGAGTTTTAAGTGTTTGTTAGAGCTCAAAATGAGTCCCTACGAATTATATTAATGTTTTCATTATATGTTCAAATACTGATTTGGGATCACAACAACTTGGCTAGAGTCACTTGAACCGAAATACCCGTTATGGGGCTCGATTTGAGCAAACTAGTTATAAGGACTTAGTTTTTACTTGCTTGAGGTGAGTTTTTAAGTTTTGTTGGAGCTCAAATGAGTCCCTAAGACTTATTATAATATATTATCATAAAATACACATTTAGAACCTAAAAACTTTGTAAGATTCACTTGAAGACCAAAAACCACGTCTAAAGGCTCGATTTAGGGAAAACTAGTTACAGAATTAGTTTTTGCGCGAGAAAGTGATTATATAATTACATTGGAGCTTCAGCTTGAGCTCTAAGACTTATTATAATATATTATATGTTCAAACCACTCATTTAATCAAACAAGTTTGTAAGAATTAGCCGGAGCCAAAAAAATCGTTTAAAAGCTCGATTTAAGGCAAAATAGTTACTAAGGGCTTAGTTTAGGCAACAGTGTGAGTTTTTAAGTGTTGTTTAGCTCAAAATTAGTCCCTACGAATTATTTTAATGTATTATATGTTTAAAATACTGATTTGGGATCACAACAACTTGGCTAGTGTCCTTAGGCAAAATACCCGTTCTAGAGGCTCGATTTGGGCAAACTAGTTATCAGGACTTAGTTTTTTGCGAGGTGAGTTTTTAAGTGTTTGTTGAGCTCAAAATGGAGTTCACAGAATTATATTAAAATGTATTATATATTTCAAATACTGATTTGGGATCACAACAACGGCTAGAGTGCCGGAGCCAGAGAAATACCCATTATGAGAACAATTTGGCAAACTAGTTATCGGACTTGGTTTTTTGCGCGAGTGAGTTTTAAGTGTTATTTGGAGCTCAAAATGAGTCCCTAAGACTTATTATAATATATTATCCGTTAAAATACACATTTTAGAACCTAAAAACTTTGCTAGATTCACTTGGGCCAAAAACATCTAAAGGCTCGTTTTAGGAAAACTAATTACAAAGAATTAGTTTTTCACGAAGTGACCTTATAAGGCTTGTTGGAGCCAAAGCGAGTCTCTAAGACTTATTATAATATATTATATGTTCAAATACTCATTTTGATCAAAACAAGTTTGCTAGAGTCACTTGGAGCCAAAAAAATCGTTTAAAAGTCAGTTACAGGGCAAAACTAGTTATAAGGACTTAGGTTTTGCGCGGTGAGTTTTTAAGTGTTGTTTTAGCTCAAATTTAGTCCTCACAATTATATTAATGTATTATATGTTCAATACTGATTTGGGAATCACAACAACTTGGCTAGTGTCACTTGGAGCAAAATACCCATTTCTGGGGCTCGATTTAGGCAAATAGTTATAAGGACTTAGTTTTTGTAGCGAGGTGAGTTTTAAGTATTGAAGAGCTCAAATGAGTTCAGATTATAATAATGTATTATATGTTCAAATAGTGATTTGGGATCACAACAACTTGGCTAGAGTCACTTGAGATAAATACCCATTAGAAGACTCCGATTTAGGCAAACTAGTTATAAGGACTTAGTTTTTGCAAAGGTGAGTTTTAAGTGTTGTTAGACCTCAAAATGAGTCTAAGACTTATTATAATATATTATCATAAAATACATTTAGAACCTAAAAACTTTGCTAGATTCACTTGAACCAAAAACCCATCTAAAGGCTCGATTTAGGAAAACTAGTTACAAACAATTAGTTTTTATTGTGAGCTGACCTTATAGAAGCTAAATTGGAGCTCAAACGAGTCTCTAAGACTTATTATAATATATTATATGTTCAAATACTCATTTACAATCAAAACAAGTTTGCTAAGTCACTTGAGCCAAAAAACCGTTTAAAACCTCGATTTGGGCAAAACTATTTATAAGGACTTAGTTTTTGCGCTAGGTGAGTTTTAAGTGTTGTTTGAGCTCAAATTTAGTCCCTACGAATTATATTAATGTATTATATGTTCAAAACGCTGATTTGAGATCACAACAACTTGGCTAGTGTCGCGGCCAAAATAACCGTTTAGGTCTCGATTTAGGCAAACTAGTTATAAGGACTAGTTTTTACGCGAGGTGAGTTTTTAAGTATTGTTGGAGCTTAAAAATGAGTCCCTACGAATTATATTAATGTGTCATATGTTCAAATAGTGATTTGGGATCTCGACTTGGTTAGAGTCACTGGAAACAAAATACCCATTCTAGGGCTCGGTTGGGCAAACTAGTTATAAGGACTTAGTTTTTGCGTGAGGTTAGTTTTTAAGTGTTGTTGGAGCTCAAAATGAGTCCTAAGACATTATAATATATTATTGTAAGGCACATTTAGAACTCTAAAAACTTTCCTGGATTCACTTGAGGCAAAGACCCATCTAAAGGCTCGATTTAGGGAAAACTAGTTACAAAGAATTAGTTTTTGCTTGAAGTGACCTTATAAGGACATTGGAGCTCAAACCGAGTCTCTAAGACTTATTATAATATATTATATGTTCGTACTCATTTACAATCCAAAACAAGTTTGCTAGAGTCACTTGAATAAAAAACCGTTTCAAAAACTCGATTTAAGCAAAACTAGTTATAGGACTTAGTTTTTGCTTGCGAGGTGAGTTTTTAAGTGTTGTTTGAGCTCAAAATTAGTCCCTACGGATTATATTAATGTATTATATGTTCAAATACTTTGATTTGGGATCACAACAACTTGTCTAGTGTCACTCGGGCCAAAATACCCATTTATAGGGCTCGATTTAGACAAACTAGTTATAAGGACTTAGCTTTTGCTCGAGGTGAGTTTATAAGTATTGTTGGAGCTCAAATGAGTCCCTAAGACTTATAATAATGTATTATACGTTAAAATACTGATTTAGAACCTATAACTTACCTAGTGTTACTTGAATAAAAATACCCTTCTAAAGGCTACGATTTAGGCTAACCTGGTTATAAGGACTTAGTTTTTGCCAGTAAACTTTATAAAGTTGTTGGGCTAAAACTGAGTCTCTAAGACTTATTTTAATATATTATATGTTCAAATACTGATTTAAAATCAAAACAATTGGCTAGTGTCCTTGTAGCCAAATACCGATAAGAAGCTCGATTTCGGCAAACTAGTTATAAGGACTTAGGTTTTGCGCGAGGTGAGTTTTAAGTTTTGATTGAGCTCAAATTGAGTCCCTACGAATTATATTAATGTATTATATGTTCAAATAGTGATTTGGGATCACAACAACTTGGCTAGTGTCCTTTGGGCAAAATACCCATTCTAGGGCTCGATTTAGGCAAACTAGTTATAAGGACTTAGATTTTTCTTGAGGTTAGTTTTTAAGTGTTGTTGGAGCTCAAATGAGTCCCTACGACTTATATTAATGTATTATATCTTAAAATACAGATTTGGGATCAAAATAACTTTGCTAGAGTCCTTGAGCCAAAAACCCGTATAAGGCTCGATTTAGGAAAACTAGTTATAAGGACTTAGTTTTTGCGCGAAGTGACCTTATAAGTGCTGTTGGAGTTCATGAGTTCTAAGACTTATTATAATATATTATCATGTTAAAATCACATTTAGAACCTAAAACACGTTGCTAGATTCACTTGGGCCAAAAACCTGTTTAAAAGCTCGATTTAGGAAGCTAGTTATAAACTTAGTTTTTGGCGAGTGACCTTTTAAGGTTGTTGGAGCTCAAGGAGCCCTAAGACTTATTATAATATATTATATCTTAAAATACACATTTACAACCTAAACAACTTGCTAGATTCACTGGAGCCAAAAACCGTTTAAAAGGCTCGATTTAGGCAAAACTATTTCAAGGACTTAGTTTTCTTGCGAAGAGGTGAGTTTAAGTGTTGTTTGAGCTCAACATTGAGTCTCTAAGAATTATGATAATGTATTATATGTTCAAATCTTGATTTAAAATCACAGCAACTTTGCTAGTGTCACTTGAGCCAAAACACCCGTTTTAAATCTCGATTTAGGCAAACTAGTTATAAGGACTTAGTTTTTGCGCGAGTGAGTTTTTAAGTGTTGTTGGAGCTCAAATGGTCCCTACGATTTATATTAATGTTTATATGTTCAAATGGTGATTTGGGATCACAACAACTGGCTAGAGTCACTGGAGACAAAATACCCATTCTAGGGCTCGATTTGGGCAACTAGTTATAAGGACTTATTTTTTGCTTGAGGTGAGTTTTTAAGTGTTGTTGGAGCTCAAAATGAGTCCATAAGACTTATTATAATATATTATACCTAAAAATACATTTAGAACCCAAAAACTTTGCTAGATTCACTTGAGGCAAAACCCATCTAAAGGCTCGATTTAGGAAAACTAGTTACAAAGATTAGTTTTTGGCGATTGACCTTATAAGGCTTGTTGGAGCTCGAACGAGTCTTTAAGACTAATTATAATATATTATATGTTCGAATACTCATTTACAATCAAAACAAGTTTGCTAGAGTCCCTGAGCCAAAAAACCTTGTTAAATTCTCGATTTAGGAAAACTAGTTATAAGGACTTAGTTTCTCTTGCGAGGTGAAGTTATAAGGTATTGTTTGCTCAAATGTAGTACAGATTATATTAGTGTATTATATGTTCAAATAGTGATTTGGGATCACAACAACTTGGTTAGATCCCTGACCAAAATACCCATTATAGGGCTCGATTTAGGCAAACTAGTTATAAGGACTTAGTTTTTCTCGAGGTGAGTTTTTAAGTGTTGTTGGAGCTCAAAATGAGTCCCTAAGACTATTATAATATATTATCTATAAAATACATTTAGAACCTAAAACTTTGCTGGATTCACTGAGCCAAAACCCATCTAAAGGCTCGATTTAGGAAAACTAGTTACAAAGAATTAGTTTTTCTGAAGTGACCTTATAAGGCTTATTGGAGCTCCAAGCGAGTCTCTAAGACTTATTATAATATATTATATGTTCAAATACTCATTTCCAATCAAAACAAGTTTGCTAGAGTCACTTGAACCAAAAAACTTTTCGTTTAAAAGCTCGATTTAGGCAAAACTAGTTATAAGGACTTAGTTTTTTCGTGAGGTGAGTTTTAAGTGTTGTTTGAGCTCAAAATGAATCCCTACGAATTATATTAATGTATTATATGTTCAAATACTGATTTGAGATCACAACAACTTGGCTAGAGTCACTTGAGCCAAAATACCCATTCTAGGGCTCGATTTAGGCAAACTAGTTATAAGGACTTAGTTTTTGCTCGAGGTGAGTTTTTAAGTGTTGTTGGAGCTCAAAATGAGTCCCTACGAATTATATTAATGTATTATATGTTCAAATATTGATTTGGGATCACAACAACTTGGCTAGTGTCACTTGAGCCAAAATACCCATTCTAGGGCTCGATTTAGGCAAACTAGTTATAAGGACTTAGTTTTTGCGCTGGTGAGTTTTTAAGTGTTGTTGGAGCTCAAAATGAGTCCCTAAGACTTATTATAATATATTATATTAAAATACTGATTTAGAACCTAAAAACCTTTGCTAGATTCACTTGAGCCAAAAACCCATCTAAAGGCTCGATTTAGGAAAACTAGTTACAAAGACTTAGTTTTTGCGCGAAGTGACCTTATAAGGCTTGTTGGAGCTCAAAAGAGTCCTCTAAGACTTATTATAATATATTATATGTTCAAATACTCATTTAGAATCAAAACAACTTTGCTAGAGTCACTTGGGCCAAAAACCGTTTAAAAGCTCGATTTAGGCAAAGTAGTTATAAGGACTTAGTTTTTGCGTGAGGTGAGTTTTTAAGTGTTGTTTGAGCTCAAAATTAGTCCCTACGAATTATATTAATGTATTATATGTTCAAATACTGATTTGAGACCACAACAACTTGGCTAGTGTCACTTGAGCCAAAATACCCATTCTAGGGCTCGATTTAGGCAAACTAGTTATAAGGACTTAGTTTTTGCGTGAGGTGAGTTTTAAGTGTTGTTGGAGCTCAAAATGAGTCCCTACGAATTATATTAATGTATTATATGTTCAAATACTGATTTGGGATCACAACAACTTGGCTAGAGTCACTTGGAGCCAAAATACCCATTCCTAAGGCTCGATTTAGGCAAACTAGTTATAAGGACTTAGTTTTTGCGCGAGGTGAGTTTTAAGTGTTGTTGGAGCTCAAAATGAGTCCCTAAGACTTATTATAATATATTATATCTTAAAATACACATTTAGAACCTAAAAACTTTGCTAGATTCACTTGAGCCAAAAAGCCCATCTAAAGGCTCGATTTAGGAAAACTAGTTACAAAGAATTAGTTTTTGCGCGAGTGACCTTATAAGGCTTGTTGGAGCTCCAAACGAGTCTCTAAGACTTATTATAATATATTATATGTTCAAATACTCATTTACAATCAAAACAAGTTTGCTAGAGTCACTTGAACCAAAAAAACCGTTTAAAAGCTCGATTTAGGCAAAACTAGTTATAAGGACTTAGTTTTTACGCGATGTGAGTTTTTAAGTGTTGTTGAGCTCAAAATGAGTCCCTACGAATTATATTAATGTATTATATGTTCAAATACTGATTTGAGATCACAACAACTTAGCTAGTGTCACTTCGGGCCAAAATACCCATTCTAGGGCTCGATTTAGGCAAACTAGTTATAAGGACTTAGTTTTTGCGGAGGTGAGTTTTTAAGTGTTGTTGGAGCTCAAAATGAGTCCCTAAGAATTATATTAATGTATTATATGTTCAAATACTGATTTAGGATCACAACAACTTTGCTAGAGTCACTTAGAGCCAAAAACCCATTCTAAGGCTCGATTTAGGAAACTAGTTATAAGGACTTAGTTTTTGCGCGAGGTGAGTTTTTAAGTGTTGTTGGAGCTCAAAATGAGTCCCTAAGACTTATTATAATATATTATATGTTAAAATACTCATTTAGAACCAAAAACCTTGCTAGAGTCACTTGAGCCAAAAACCCGTCTAAAGGCTCGATTTAGGCAAACTAGTTATAAGGACTTAGTTTTTGCGAGTGAGTTTATAAGGTTGTTGGAGCTCAAAATGAGTCTCTAAGACTTATATTAATGTATTATATGTTCAAATACTGATTTGCGATCCACAACAACTTGGCTAGAGTCATTTGGGCCAAAAATCCATTTAAAGCTCGATTTAGGCAAACTAGTTATAAGGACTTAGTTTTTGCGCAGGTGAGTTTTTAAGTGTTTTTGGAGCTCAAAATGAGTCCCTAAGACTTATTATAATATATTATATCTTAAAATACACATTTAGAACCTAAAAACTTTGCTAGAGTCACTTGGGCCAAAAACCCATCTAAAAGGCTCGATTTAGGAAAACAAGTTACAAGGAATTAGTTTTTTACGCGAAGTGACCTTATAAGGCTTGTTGGAGCTCCAAACGAGTCTCTAAGACTTATTATAATATATTATATGTTCAAATACTCATTTAGAATCAAAACAAGTTTGCTAGAGTCACTTGAGCCAAAAAAACCCTTTTAAAAGCTCGATTTAGGCAAAACTAGTTATAAGGACTTAGTTTTTGCGCAAGGTGAGTTTTTAAGTTTGTTGGAGCTCAAAATGAGTCCCTAAATTATATTAATGTATTATATGTTCAAATACTGATTTGAGACCACAACAACTTAGCTAGAGTCACTTGGGCCAAAATACCCATTCTAGGGCTCGATTTAGGCAAACTAGTTATAAGGACTTAGTTTTTGCGCGAGGTGAGTTTTTAAGTGTTGTTGGAGCTCAAAATGAGTCCCTACGAATTATATTAATGTATTATATGTTCAAATACTGATTTGGGATCACAACAACTTTGCTAGAGTCACTTGAGCCAAAATACCCATTCTAGGGCTCGATTTAGGCAAACTAGTTATAAGGACTTAGTTTTTGCGCGAGGTGAGTTTTAAGTGTTGTTGGAGCTCAAAATGAGTCCCTAAGACTTATTATAATATATTATCTTAAAATACACATTTAGAACCTAAAAACTTTGCTAGATTCACTTGAGCCAAAAACCCATCTAAAGGCTCGATTTAGGAAAACTAGTTACAAAGAATTAGTTTTTGCGAAGTGACCTTATAAGGCTTGTTGGAGCTCCAAACCAGTCTCTAAGACTTATTATAATATATTATATGTTCAAATACTCATTTACAATCAAAACAAGTTTGCTAGAGTCACTTGGGAGCCAAAAAACCGTTTAAAAGCTCGATTTAGGCAAAACTAGTTATAAGGACTTAGTTTTTGCGCGAGGTGAGTTTTTTTAAGTGTTGTTTGAGCTCAAAATTAGTCCCTACGAATTATATTAATGTATTATATGTTCAAATACTGATTTGAGATCACAACAACTTGGCTAGTGTCACTTGAGCCAAAATACCCATTCTAGGGCTCGATTTAGGCAAACTAGTTATAAGGACTTAGTTTTTTGCGCGAGGTGAGTTTTTAAGTGTTGTTGGAGCTCAAAATGAGTCCCTACGAATTATATTAATGTATTATATGTTCAAATACTGATTTGGGATCACAACAACTTGGCTAGTGTCACTTCGGGCCAAAATACCCATTCTAGGGCTCGATTTAGGCAAACTAGTTATAAGGACTTAGTTTTTACGCGAGGTGAGTTTTTAAGTGTTGTTGGAGCTCAAAATGAGTCCCTAAGACTTATTATAATATATTATATGTTAAAATACACATTTGAGAACCTAAAAACTTTGCTAGAGTCACTTGGAGCCAAAAACCCATCTAAAGGCTCGATTTAGGCAAACTAGTTATAAGGACTTAGTTTTTGCGCGAAGTGACCTTATAAGTGTTGTTGGAGCTCAAAATGAGTCTCTAAGACTTATTATAATATATTATATGTTCAAATACTGATTTGGGATCAAAACAACTTTGCTAGAGTCACTTGGAGCCAAAAACCCTTTCAAAGGCTCGATTTAGGCAAACTAGTTATAAGGACTTAGTTTTTTGCGCGAGGTGAGTTTTAAGTGTTGTTGGAGCTCAAAATGAGTCCCTAAGACTTATTATAATATATTATATCTTAAAATACACATTTAGAACCAAAAAACTTTGCTAGATTCACTTTGAGCCAAAACCCATCTAAAGGCTCGATTTAGGAAAAACTAGTTACAAAGAATTAGTTTTTGCGCGAAGTGACCTTATAAGGCTTGTTGGAGCTCAAATGAGTCTCTAAGACTTATTATAATATATTATATGTTCAAATACTCATTTACAATCCAAAACAAGTTTGCTAGAGTCACTTGGAGCCAAAAAAACCGTTTAAAAGCTCGATTTAGGCAAAACTAGTTATAAGGACTTAGTTTTTGCGCGAGGTGAGTTTTTAAGTGTTGTTGGAGCTCAAAATGAGTCCCTACGAATTATATTAATGTATTATATGTTCAAATACTGATTTGAGACCACAACAACTTTGCTAGAGTCACTGGGAGCCAAAATACCCATTCTAGGGCTCGATTTAGGCAAACTAGTTATAAGGACTTAGTTTTTTGCGCGAGGTGAGTTTTTAAGTGTTGTTGGAGCTCAAAATGAGTCCCTACGAATTATATTAATGTATTATATGTTCAAATACTGATTTGGGATCACAACAACTTGGCTAGAGTCACTTGAGCCAAAATACCCATTCTAGGGCTCGATTTAGGCAAACTAGTTATAAGGACTTAGTTTTTGCGCGAGGTGAGTTTTTAAGTGTTGTTGGAGCTCAAAATGAGTCCCTAAGACTTATTATAATATATTATATGTAAAATACTCATTTAGAACCAAAAAAACTTTGCTAGATTCACTTGGAGCCAAAAACCCATCTAAAGGCTCGATTTAGGAAAACTAGTTACAAGGAATTAGTTTTTGCGAAGTGACCTTATAAGGCTTGTTGGAGCTCCAAATGAGTCTCTAAGACTTATTATAATATATTATATGTTCAAATACTCATTTACAATCAAAACAAGTTTGCTAGAGTCACTTGGAGCCAAAAAGGGCCGTTTAAAGGCTCGATTTAGGCAAACTAGTTATAAGGACTTAGTTTTTGCGAGGTGAGTTTTTAAGTGTTGTTGGAGCTCAAAATGAGTCCCTACGAATTATATTAATGTATTATATGTTCAAATACTGATTTGAGATCACAACAACTTGGCTAGAGTCACTTCGGAGCCAAAATACCCATTCTAGGGCTCGATTTAGGCAAACTAGTTATAAGGACTTAGTTTTTGCGCGAGGTGAGTTTTTAAGTGTTGTTGGAGCTCAAAATGAGTCCCTACGAATTATATTAATGTATTATATGTTCAAATACTGATTTGGGATCCACAACAACTTTGCTAGAGTCACTTCGGAGCCAAAATACCCATTCTAGGGCTCGATTTAGGCAAACTAGTTATAAGGACTTAGTTTTTGCGCGAGGTGAGTTTTTAAGTGTTGTTGGAGCTCAAAATGAGTCCCTAAGACTTATTATAATATATTATATCTTCAAATACACATTTAGAACCAAAAACTTTGCTAGATTCACTTCGAGCCAAAAACCCATCTAAAGGCTCGATTTAGGAAAACTAGTTATAAGGACTTAGTTTTTGCGCGAAGTGAGCTTATAAGTGTTGTTGGAGCTCAAAATGAGTCTCTAAGACTTATTTTAATGTATTATATGTTCAAATACTCATTTGGGATCACAACAACTTTGCTAGAGTCACTTGGAGCCAAAAACCATTTAGGGGCTCGATTTAGGCAAACTAGTTATAAGGACTTAGTTTTTGCGCGAGGTGAGTTTTTAAGTGTTGTTGGAGCTCAAAATGAGTCCCTAAGACTTATTATAATATATTATATGTTCAAATACACATTTAGAACCTAAAAAACTTTGCTAGATTCACTTGAGCCAAAAACCCATCTAAGGGCTCGATTTAGGAAAACTAGTTACAAGGACTTAGTTTTTGCGCGAAGTGACCTTATAAGGTTGTTGGAGCTCCAAACGAGTCTCTAAGACTTATTATAATATATTATATGTTCAAATACTCATTTACAATCAAAACAAGTTTGCTAGAGTCACTTGAGCCAAAAAACCGATTAAAAGCTCGATTTAGGCAAAACTAGTTATAAGGACTTAGTTTTTGCGCGAGGTGAGTTTTTAAGTGTTGTTTGAGCTCAAAATGAGTCCCTACGAATTATATTAATGTATTATATGTTCAAATACTGATTTGGGATCACAACAACTTTGCTAGAGTCACTTGGGGCCAAAATACCCATTCAGGGCTCGATTTAGGCAAACTAGTTATAAGGACTTAGTTTTTGCCAGGTGAGTTTTAAGTGTTGTTTGAGCTCAAAATGAGTCCCTACGAATTATATTAATGTATTATATGTTCAAATACTGATTTGGGATCACAACAACTTGGCTAGAGTCACTTGAGCCAAAATACCCATTCTAGGGCTCGATTTAGGCAAACTAGTTATAAGGACTTAGTTTTTGCGCGAGGTGAGTTTTTAAGTGTTGTTGGAGCTCAAAATGAGTCCCTAAGACTTATTATAATATATTATATTTAAAATACTCATTTAGAACCAAAAAACTTTGCTAGATTCACTTGGGCCAAAACCCATCTAAAGGCTCGATTTAGGAAAACTAGTTACAAAGAATTAGTTTTTTTGCGTGAAGTGACCAATAAGGCTTGTTGGAGCTCCAAACGAGTCTCTAAGACTTATTATAATATATTATATGTTCAAATACTCATTTACAATCAAAACAAGTTTGCTAGAGTCACTTGGAGCCAAAAAACCGTTTAAAAGCTCGATTTAGGCAAAACTAGTTATAAGGACTTAGTTTTTGCGCGAGGTGAGTTTTAAGTGTTGTTGGAGCTCAAAATGAGTCCCTACGAATTATATTAATGTATTATATGTTCAAATACTGATTTGGGATCACAACAACTTTGCTAGAGTCACTTGAGCCAAAATACCCATTCTAGGGCTCGATTTAGGCAAACTAGTTATAAGGACTTAGTTTTTGCGCGAGGTGAGTTTTTAAGTGTTGTTGGAGCTCAAAATGAGTCCCTAAGAATTATTTTAATGTATTATATTTAAAATACAGATTTGGGACACAAAAACTTTGCTAGATTCACTTTGGGGCCAAAAACCCATCTAAAGGCTCGATTTAGGCAAACTAGTTATAAGGACTTAGTTTTTGCGCGAAGTGACCTTTTAAGGGTTGTTGGAGCTCAAAATGAGTCCCTAAGACTTATTATAATATATTATATGTTCAAATACTCATTTAGATCCTAAAACAACTTTGCTAGAGTCCCTTGGGCCAAAAAACCGTTTAAAAGCTCGATTTAGGCAAAACTAGTTATAAGGACTTAGTTTTTTACGCGAGGTGAGTTTTTAAGTGTTGTTGGAGCTCAAAATGAGTCCCTAAGAATTATTTTAATGTATTATATGTTCAAATACTGATTTGGGATCACAACAACTTTGCTAGAGTCACTTGGAGCCAAAATACCCATTTTGGGGCTCGATTTAGGCAAACTAGTTATAAGGACTTAGTTTTTGCGCGAGGTGAGTTTTTAAGTGTTGTTGGAGCTCAAAATGAGTCCCTAAGACTTATTATAATATATTATCTTAAAATACACATTTAGAACCTAAAAACTTTGCTAGATTCACTTGGGCCAAAACCCATCTAAAGGCTCGATTTAGGAAAACTAGTTACAAGGAATTAGTTTTTGCGCGAAGTGACCTTATAAGGCTTGTTGGAGCTCCAAACGAGTCTCTAAGACTAATTATAATATATTATATGTTCAAATACTCATTTACAATCAAAACAAGTTTGCTAGAGTCACTTGGAGCCAAAAAAACCCGTTTAAAAGCTCGATTTAGGCAAAACTAGTTATAAGGACTTAGTTTTTGCGCGAGGTGAGTTTTTAAGTGTTGTTGGAGCTCAAAATGAGTCCCTACGAATTATATTAATGTATTATATGTTCAAATACTGATTTGGGATCACAACAACTTTGCTAGAGTCACTTTGGAGCCAAAATACCCATTCTAGGGCTCGATTTAGGCAAACTAGTTATAAGGACTTAGTTTTTGCGCGAGGTGAGTTTTTAAGTGTTGTTGGAGCTCAAAATGAGTCCCTAAGAATTATTTTAATGTATTATATTTAAAATACTTTTAACCCAAAAAACATGGCAAAAACGCTAGATTCACTTGAACAAAACCCATAAGGCTCGATTTAGGAAAACTAGTTACAAAGGATTGGTTTTGCGCGAAGTGACCTTATAAGGCTTGTTGGAGCTCCAAGCGAGTCTCTAAGACTTATTATAATATATTATATGTTCAAATACTCATTTACGATCAAAACAAGTTTGCTAGAGTCACTTGGAGCCAAAAAAACCCGTTTAAAAAGCTCGATTTAGGCAAAACTAGTTATAAGGACTTAGTTTTTGCGAGGTGAGTTTTTAAGTGTTGTTGGAGCTCAAAATGAGTCCCTACAAATTATATTAATGTATTATATGTTCAAATACTGATTTGGGATCACAACAACTTGGCTAGAGTCACTTGGGCCAAAATACCCATTCTAGGGCTCGATTTAGGCAAACTAGTTATAAGGACTTAGTTTTTACGCGAGTTAGTTTTTAAGTGTTGTTGGAGCTCAAAATGAGTCCCTAAGACTTATTATAATATATTATCTTAAATACACATTTAGAACCTAAAAAACTTTGCTAGATTCACTTCGGAGCCAAAAACCCATCTAAAGGCTCGATTTAGAGGAAAACTAGTTACAAAGAATTAGTTTTGCGCGAAGTGAACCTTATAAGGCCTTGTTGGAGCTCCAAACGCGTCTCTAAGACTTATTATAATATATTATATGTTCAAATACTCATTTCAATCAAAACAAGTTTGCTAAGAGTCACTTGGGGCCAAAACCGTTTAAAAGCTCGAGTTAGGCAAAACTAGTTATAAGGACTTAGTTTTTTGCGAGGTGAGTTTTTAAGTGTTGTTTGAGCTCAAAATGAGTCCCCTCGAATTATATTAATGTATTATATGTTCAAATACTGATTTGAGATCACAACAACTTGTCTAGTGTCACTTGGGGCCAAAATACCCATTCTAGGGCTCGATTTAGGCAAACTAGTTATAAGGACTTAGTTTTTCGCGAGGTGAGTTTTTAAGTGTTGTTGGAGCTCAAAATGAGTCCCTAAGACTTATTATAATATATTATCTTAAAATACATTTAGAACCTAAAAAACTTTGCTAGATTCACTTGAAGCCAAAAACCCATCTAAAGGCTCGATTTAGGGAAAACTAGTTACAAAGGATTTAGTTTTTCGTGGCAGTGACCTTATAAGGCTGTTGGAGCTCCAAATGAGTCTCTAAGACTAATTATAATATATTATATGTTCAAATACTCATTTACAATCAAAACAAGTTTGCTAGAGTCACTTTGGGGCCAAAAAAACCGTTTAAAATCTCGATTTAGGCAAAAACTAGTTATAAGGACTTAGTTTTTGCGCGAGGTGAGTTTTTAAGTGTTGTTGGAGCTCAAAATGAGTCCCTACGAATTATATTAATGTATTATATGTTCAAATACTGATTTGGGATCACAACAACTTGGCTAGAGTCACTTGGGCCAAAATACCCATTCTAGGGCTCCGATTTAGGCAAACTAGTTATAAGGACTTAGTTTTTGCGCGAGGTGAGTTTTTAAGTGTTGTTGGAGCTCAAAATGAGTCCCTAAGACTTATTATAATATATTATCTTTAAATACACATTTAGAACCAAAAAAACTTTGCTAGATTCACTTGACCAAAACCCATCTAAGGGCTCGATTTAGGGAAAACTAGTTACAAAGAATTAGTTTTTCGCGAAGTGACTTATAAGGCTTGTTGGAGCTCCAAATCAGTCTCTAAGACTTATTATAATATATATATGTTCAAATACTCATTTACAATCAAAACAAGTTTGCTAGAGTCACTTGGGGGCCAAAAACCGTTTAAAAGCTCGATTTGGGGCCAAAACTAGTTATAAGGACTTAGTTTTTGCGAGGTGATTTATAAGTGTTGTTGGAGCTCAAAATTAGTCTCTAAGACTTATATTAATGTATTATATGTTCAAATACTGATTTGAGATCACAACAACTTGTCTAGTGTCGCTTCGGGCCAAAATACCCATTTTGGGGCTCGATTTAGGCAAACTAGTTATAAGGACTTAGTTTTTGCGCAGGGTGAGTTTTTAAGTGTTGTTGGAGCTCAAAATGAGTCCCTACGAATTATATTAATGTATTATATGTTCAAATACTGATTTGAGACCTCCACAACAACTTGGCTAGGCACCTTGGGCCCAAAATACCCATTCTAGGGCTCGATTTAGGCAAACTAGTTATAAGGACTTAGTTTTTCGCGGTGAGTTTTTAAGTGTTGTTGGAGCTCAAAATGAGTCCTACGAATTATATTAATGTATTATATGTTCAAATACTGATTTGGGATCACAACCACTTGGCTAGTGTCACTTGGGGCCAAAATGCCCATTCTAGGGCTCGATTTAGGCAAACTAGTTATAAGGACTTAGTTTTTCGCGATGCGGTGAGTTTTAAGTTTTTTTGGAGCTCAAAATGTAAGTCCCTACAGACTTATTTTAATATATTATATTAAAATAGCTGATTTGGGGACCTAAAAACTTTGCTAGATTCACTTGGGGCAAAAACCCATCTAGGGCTCGATTTAGGCAAACTAGTTATAAGGAATTAGTTTTGCGCGAGGTGACTTTTTAAGGCTTGTTGGAGCTCAAAATGGTCTCTAAGACTTATTATAATATATTATATGTCAAAATACACATTTACAATCAAAACAACTTGCTAGAGTCACTTGAGCCAAAAAACCGTTTAAAGGCTCGATTTAGGGAAAACTAGTTATAAGGACTTAGTTTTTGCGCAGGTGATTTTTAAGTGTTGTTGGAGCTCAAAATGAGTCCCTAAGATTATAATAATGTATTATATGTTCAAATACTGATTTGAGAATCACAACAACTTTGCTAGAGTCACTCTGGAGCCAAAATACCCGTTCTAGGGCTCGATTTAGGCAAACTAGTTATAAGGACTTAGTTTTTGCTCGAGGTGAGTTTTTAAGTGTTATTTGGAGCTCAAAATGAGTCTCTAAGAATTATATTAATGTATTATATGTTCAAATACTCATTTAGGATCTAAACAACTTTGCTGAAGTGTCACTTGGAGCCAAAATACCCGTCTAAGGCTCGATTTGGGCAAACTAGTTAAAAGGACTTAGTTTTTGCGAGGTGAGTTTTTAAGTGTTGTTGGAGCTCAAAATGAGTCCCTAAGAATAATATTAATGTATTATATGTTCAAATACTCATTTGAATCAAACAACTTTGCTAGAGTCACTTCGGAGCCAAAATACCCGTTCTAAAAGCTCGATTTAGGCAAACTAGTTATAAGGACTTAGTTTTTGCGCAGGTGAGTTTTTAAGTGTTGTTGGAGCTCAAAATGAGTCCCTACGAATTATATTAATGTATTATATGTTCAAATACTGATTTGGGATCACAACAACTTGGCTAGAGTCACTTGGGCCAAAATACCCATTCTAGGGGCCCGATTTAGGCAAACTAGTTATAAGGACTTAGTTTTTCGCGAGGTGAGTTTTTAAGTGTTGTTGGAGCTCAAAATGAGTCCCTAAGACTTATTATAATATATTATCTTAAAATACACATTTAGAACCAAAAAACTTTGCTAGATTCACTTCGAAGCCAAAAGCCCATCTAAAGGCACGATTTAGGAAAACTAGTTACAAGGAATTAGTTTTGCGAAGTGACCTTATAAGGCTTGTTGGAGCTCAAATGAGTCTCTAAGACTAATTATAATATATTATATGTTCAAATACTCATTTACAATCAAAACAAGTTTGCTAGAAGTCACTTGGAGCCAAAAAAACCGTTTAAAAGCTCGATTTAGGCAAAACTAGTTATAAGGACTTAGTTTTTTGCGAGGTGGGTTTTAAGTGTTGTTTGAGCTCAAAATGAGTCCCTAAGATTATATTAATGTATTATATGTTCAAATACTGATTTGGGATCACAACAACTGCTAGTGTCCCTTGGAGCCAAAATACCCATTCTAGGGCTCGATTTAGGCAAACTAGTTATAAGGACTTAGTTTTTGCTCGAGTGAGTTTTTAAGTGTTGTTGGAGCTCAAAATGAGTCCCTAAGAATTATTTTAATATATTATATGTTCAAAATACACATTTAGAACCTCAACAACTTTGCTAGTGTCACTTGGGCCAAAATACCCATTAGGGCTAGATTTGGGCAAACTAGTTATAAGGACTTAGTTTTTGCGCGAGGTGAGTTTTAAAGTATTGTTGGAGCTCAAAATCAGTCTCTAAGACTTATTTTAATATATTATATGTTCAAATACTCATTTGAGAACAAAACAACTTTGCTAGATTCACTTGGGCCAAAAACCCATCTAAGGCTCGATTTAGGGAAAACTAGTTATAAGGACTTAGTTTTTGCGCGAGTGAGTTTAAGGTGTTGGAGCTCAAAATGAGTCCCTAAGAATTATAATAATGTATTATATGTTCAAATACTGATTTGGGATCACAACAACTTGCTAGAGTCACTTGGGCCAAAATAACCATTTAAGGGCTCGATTTAGGCAAACTAGTTATAAGGACTAGTTTTTCGAGAGTGAGTTTTAAAGTTTTGTTGGAGCTCAAAATGAGTCCCTAAGACATATTTTAATATATTATATGTCCAAATACTCATTTGGATCCAAAAAACTTTGCTAGAGTCACTTGAGCCAAAAACCTCAAGGGCCGATAGGAAAACTAGTTAAAAGGAATTAGTTTTTCGCGAAGTGAGTTTAAGGGTTGTTGGAGCTCAAAGTGAGTCTCTAAGACTTATATATAATGTATTATATGTTCAAATACTGATTTAGAATCTAAACAACTTTGCTAGAGTCACCTGGGCCAAAATAGCCGTTCTAAGGGCTCGATTTAGGCAAACTAGTTATAAGGACTTAGTTTTGCGCGAGGTGAGTTTTTAAGTGTTGTTGGAGCTCAAAATGAGTCCCTAAGAATTATTTTAATGTATTATATGTTCAAATACTGATTTGGGATCACAACAACTTGGCTAGAGTCCTTGAGCCAAAATACCTCTAGGGCCGATTTGGGCAAACTAGTTATAAGGACTTGTTTTTCTTGCGAAGAAGTGAGTTTTAAGTGTTGTTGGAGCTCAAAATGAGTCTCTAAGACTATTTTAATGTATTATATGTTCAAATACTGATTTGGGATCACAACAATCTTTGCTGGAGTCACTTAGGAGCCAAAAACCCGTTCTAAGGGCTCGATTTAGGCAAACTAGTTATAAGGACTTAGTTTTTCTGCGCGGTGAGTTTTTAAGTGTTGTTGGAGCTCAAAATTAGTCTCTAAGACTTATTTTAATATATTATATGTTCAAATACCATTGGGACTAAACAACTTTGCTAGATGTCACTGGAGCCAAAATACCCATCTAGCTCGATTTGGGCAAAACTAGTTATAAAGGACTTAGTTTTTTTGCGCGAGGTGAGTTTTAAGTAGTTGTTGGAGCTCAAAATGAGTCCCTAAGAATTATATTAATGTATTATATGTTCAAATACTGATTTGGGATCACAACAACTTGGCTAGAGTCCCCGGAGCCAAAATACCCTTTTAGGGCTCGATTTAGGCAAACTAGTTATAAGGACTTAGTTTTTTGCGCGAGGTGAGTTTTTAAGTGTTGTTGGAGCTCAAAATGAGTCCCTAAGAATTATTTTAATGTATTATATGTTAAAATACTCATTTGAACCACAAAAACTTTGCTAAACGACACCAAATACCCATTCTAAAAGGCTCGATTTAGGCAAAATAGTTAAAGGACTTAGTTTTCGCGAGGTGAGTTTTAAGTGTTGTTGGAGCTCAAAATGAGTCCCTAAGAATTATATTAATGTATTATATGTTCAAATACTGATTTGGGATCACAACAACTTTGCTAGAGTCACTTTGGAGCCAAAAACCCGTCTAGGGCTCGATTTAGGCAAACTAGTTATAAGGACTTAGTTTTTGCGCGAGGTGAGTTTTTAAGTGTTGTTGGAGCTCAAAATGAGTCCCTAAGACTTATATTAATGTATTATATGTTCAAATACATTTAGAACCACAAAAACTTTGCTAGGATGTCTTGGGCCAAAACCCTCTAGAGCTCGATTTAGGAAAACTAGTTAAAAGGACTTAGTTTTTGCGTGAAGTGAGTTATAAGTCTTGTTGGAGCTCAAAATGATCTCTAAGAATTATTTTAATATATTATATGTTCAAATACTGATTTGCGGATCTAAACAAGTTTTGCTAGAGTCCTTCGGAGCCAAAATGCCCGTTTAAGGGCTCGATTTAGGCAAAACTAGTTATAAGGACTTAGTTTTTTCGCGAGGTGAGTTTTTAAGTGTTAGTTGGAGCTCAAAATGAGTCCCTAAGACTTATATAATATATTATAGTTAAAATACACATTTAGAACCAAAAAACTTTGCTAGAGTCACTTGGAGCCAAAAAACCCATCTAAAGACTCGATTTAGGAAAACTAGTTACAAGGACTTAGTTTTCTCCGCGAGGTGACCTTTTAAGTGTTGTTGGAGCTCAAAATGAGTCCCTAAGACTTATTATAATATATTATATGTTCAAATACTCATTTAGAATCAAAACAACTTTGCTAGAGTCACTTGGGCCAAAAAACCGTTTAAGGGCTCGATTTAGGCAAAACTAGTTATAAGGACTTAGTTTTGCGCGAGGTGAGTTTTTAAGTGTTTTGGAGCTCAAAATGAGTCCCTCGAATTATATTAATGTATTATATGTTCAAATACTGATTTGAGATCACAACAACTTGGCTAGTGTCACGGAGCCAAAATACCCGTTCAAGGGCTCGATTTAGGCAAACTAGTTATAAGGACTTAGTTTTTGCGCGAGGGAGTTTTAAGTGTTGTTGGAGCTCAAAATGAGTCCCTCCGAATTATATTAATGTATTATATGTTCAAATACTGATTTGGGATCACAACAACTTGGCTAGGTCACTTGGGCCAAAATACCCATTCTAGGGCCGATTTAGGCAAACTAGTTATAAGGACTTAGTTTTGCGAGGTGAGTTTTTAAGTGTTGTTGGAGCTCAAAATGAGTCCCTA
Organism: Boehmeria nivea var. tenacissima; assembly: GCA_018132145.1. Taxonomy (NCBI): domain Eukaryota; kingdom Viridiplantae; phylum Streptophyta; class Magnoliopsida; order Rosales; family Urticaceae; genus Boehmeria; species Boehmeria nivea. The sequence continues at coordinate 107,043 of JACWIL010000026.1, read as the reverse complement.
AGACTTATTATAATATATTATATTAAAATACACATTTAGAACCTAAAAAACTTTGCTAGATTCACTCGTGCCAAAAACCCATCTAAAGGCTCGATTAGGGAAAACTAGTTACAAAGAATTAGTTTTGCGCGAAGTGACCATATAAGGCTGTTGGAGCTCCAAGCGAGTCTCTAAGACTTATTATAATATATTATATGTTCAAATACTCATTTACGATCAAAACAAGTTTGCTAGAAGTCACTTGGGCCAAAAAAACCGTTTAAAAGCTCGATTTAGGCAAAACTAGTTATAAGGACTTAGTTTTTGCGCGAGTGATTTTAAGTGTTGTTGGAGCTCAAAATGAGTCCCTACGAATTATATTAATGTATTATATGTTCAAATACTGATTTGAGATCTCAACAACTTGGCAGTGTCCTGAGCCAAAATACCCATTCTAGGGCTCGATTTAGGCAAACTAGTTATAAGGACTTAGTTTTTGCTCGAGGTGAGTTTTTAAGTGTTGTTGGAGCTCAAAATGAGTCCCTACGAATTATATTAATGTATTATATGTTCAAATACTGATTTGGGATCACAACAACTTGGCAGTGTCCTTGAGCCAAAATACCCATTCTAGGGCTCGATTTAGGCAAACTAGTTACAAGGACTTAGTTTTTTTGTTCCCGAGGTGAGATTTTTAAGTGTTGTTGGAGCTCAAAATGAGTCCCTAAGAATTATTTAATGTATTTATGTTCAAATACGATTTGAGATCCAAAAACTTGGCTAGTGTCACTTCGGAGCCAAAATACCCATTCTAGGGCTCGATTTAGGCAAACTAGTTATAAGGACTTAGTTTTGCGCGAGTGAGTTTTTAAGTGTTGTTGGAGCTCAAAATGAGTCCCTAAGAATTATATTAATGTATTATATGTTCAAATACAGATTTGGGATCACAACAACTTGGCTAGAGTCCTTGAGCCAAAATACCCGTTCTAGGGCTCGATTTAGGCAAACTAGTTATAAGGACTTAGATTTTGCGAGAGTGAGTTTTAAGTGTTGTTGGAGCTCAAAATGAGTCCTAAGACTTATTATAATATATTATGTTAAAATACACATTTAGAACCTAAAAAACTTTGCTAGATTCACTTGAGCCAAAAACCCATCTAAAGGCTCGATTTAGGAAAACTAGTTACAAAGAATTAGTTTTGCGAAGTGACCTTATAAGGCTTGTTGGAGCTCCAAATGAGTCTCTAAGACTTATTATAATATATTATATGTTCAAATACTCATTTACAATCAAAACAAGTTTGCTAGAGTCACTTGGAGCCAAAAAAACGTTTAAAAGCTCGATTTAGGCAAAACTAGTTATAAGGACTTAGTTTTTGCGAGGTGAGTTTTTAAGTGTTGTTGGAGCTCAAAATTAGTCCCTACGAATTATATTAATGTATTATATGTTCAAATACTGATTTGAGATCACAACAACTTGGCTAGTGTCCTTGGAGGCCAAAATACCCATTCTGGGGCTCGATTTAGGCAAACTAGTTATAAGGACTTAGTTTTTGCGCGAGGTGAGTTTTTAAGTATTTATTTGGAGCTCAAAATGAGTCCTAAGAATTATATTAATGTATTATATGTTCAAATACTGATTGGGATACAACAACTGGCTAGAGTCACTTGAGCCAAAATACCCATTCTAGGGCTCGGATTTAGGCAAACTAGTTATAAGGACTTAGTTTTTGCGCGAGGTGAGTTTTAAGTGTTGTTGGAGCTCAAAATGAGTCCCTAAGACTTATTATAATATATTATATGTTAAAATACACATTAGAACCTAAAAACTTTGCTAGATTCACTCGGAGCCAAAAACCCATCTAAAGGCTCGATTTAGGGAAAACTAGTTACAAGGAATTAGTTTTTGCGAAGTGACCTTATAAGGCTTGTTGGAGCTCCAAATGAGTCTCTAAGACTTATTATAATATATTATATGTTCAAATACTTATTTGACAATCAAAACAGTTTGCTAGAGTCACTTCGGAGCAAAAAAACCGTTTAAAAGCTCGATTTAGGCAAAATAGTTATAAGGACTTAGTTTTTGCGCGAGGTGAGTTTTTAAGTGTTGTTTGAGCTCAAAATTAGTCCCTACGAATTATATTAATGTATTATATGTTCAAATACTGATTTGAGATCACAACAACTTTGCTAGTGTCACTTCGGAGCCAAAATACCCATTCTAGGGCTCGATTTAGGCAAACTAGTTATAAGGACTTAGTTTTTGCGCGAGGTGAGTTTTTAAGTGTTGTTGGAGCTCAAAATGAGTCCCTACGAATTATATTAATGTATTATATGTTCAAATACTGATTTGGGATCACAACAACTTGGCTAGAGTCACTTCGGAGCCAAAATACCCATTCTAGGGCTCGATTTAGGCAAACTAGTTATAAGGACTTAGTTTTTGCGCGAGGTGAGTTTTTAAGTGTTGTTGGAGCTCAAAATGAGTCCCTAAGACTTATTATAATATATATGTTAAAATACACATTTAGAACCCAAAAACTTTGCTAGAGTCACTGGGCCAAAAACCCATCTAAAGGCTCGATTTAGGGAAAACTAGTTACAAGGAATTAGTTTTTGCGAAGGTGACTTTATAAGGGTTGTTGGAGCTCAAAATGAGTCTCTAAGACTTATTATAATATATTATATGTTCAAATACTCATTTGCGATCAAAACAAGTTTGCTAGAGTCACTTGGGGGCCAAAATACCCGTTTAAAGGCTCGATTTAGGCAAAACTAGTTATAAGGACTTAGTTTTTACGCGAGGTGAGTTTTTAAGTGTTGTTGGAGCTCAAAATGAGTCCCTACGAATTATATTAATGTATTATATGTTCAAATACTGATTTGGGATCACAACAACTTGGCTAGTGTCACTTGAGCCAAAATACCCATTCTAGGGCTCGATTTAGGCAAACTAGTTATAAGGACTTAGTTTTTGCGCGAGGTGAGTTTTTAAGTGTTGTTGGAGCTCAAAATGAGTCCCTAAGAATTATTATAATGTATTATATGTTAAAATACACATTTGAGATCCTAAAAAACTTTGCTAGAGTCACTTGGGCCAAAATACCCATCTAAGGGCTCGATTTAGGGGAAACTAGTTACAAGGACTTAGTTTTTTTTGCGAAGTGACCTTATAAGGCTTGTTGGAGCTCAAAACGAGTCTCTAAGAATTATTATAATATATTATATGTTCAAATACTCATTTAGAATCAAAACAAGTTGCTAGAGTCACTTGGAGCCAAAAAACCGTTTAAAGCTCGATTTAGGCAAAACTAGTTATAAGGACTTAGTTTTTGCGCGAGGTGAGTTTTTAAGTGTTGTTGGAGCTCAAAATGAGTCCCTAAGACTTATTATAATATATTATCATTTAAAATACACATTTAGAACCTAAAAAACTTTGCTAGATTCCTTGGGAGCCAAAAAACCCATCTAAAGGCTCGATTTAGGGAAAACTAGTTACAAGGACATAGTTTTGCGCGAGGTGACCTTATAAGGCTTGTTGGAGCTCCAAATGAGTCTCTAAGACTTATTATAATATATTATATGTTCAAATACTCATTTACAATCAAAACAAGTTTGCTAGAGTCACTTGGAGCCAAAAAAACCGTTTAAAAGCTCGATTTAGGCAAAAGTAGTTATAAGGACTTAGTTTTTGCGAGGTGAGTTTTTAAGTGTTGTTTGAGCTCAAAATTAGTCCTAGAATTATATTAATGTATTATATGTTCAAATACTGATTTGGAGACCTCAACAACTTGGCTAGTGTCACTTGAGCCAAAATACCCATTCTAGGGCTCGATTTAGGCAAACTAGTTATAAGGACTTAGTTTTTGCGCGAGGGAGTTTTTAAGTGTTGTTGGAGCTCAAAATGAGTCCCTACAATTATATTAATGTATTATATGTTCAAATATTGATTTGGGATCACAACAACTTGGCTAGAGTCACTTGAGCCAAAATACCCATCTAGGGCTCGATTTAGGCAAACTAGTTATAAGGACTTAGTTTTTGCGCGAGGTGAGTTTTTAAGTGTTGTTGGAGCTCAAAATGAGTCCCTAAGACATATTATAATATATTATCGTAAAATACACATTTAGAACCTAAAAAACTTTGCTAGATTCACTTCGGAGCCAAAAACCCATCTAAAGGCTCGATTTAGGGAAAATAGTTACAAAGAATTAGTTTTGCGCGAAGTGACCTTATAAGGCTTGTTGGAGCTCCAAACGAGTCTCTAAGACTTATTATAATATATTATATGTTCAAATACTCATTTACAATCAAAACAAGTTTGCTAGAGTCACTTCGGAGCCAAAAAAAAAACCGTTTAAAAGCTCGATTTAGGCAAAACTAGTTATAAGGACTTAGTTTTACGCGGGTGAGTTTTTTAAGTGTTGTTGGAGCTCAAAATTAGTCCCTACGAATTATATTAATGTATTATATGATCCAAATACTGATTTGAGATCACAACAACTTGGCTAGTGTCCACTTCGGAGCAAAATACCCATTCTAGGGCTCGATTTAGGCAAACTAGTTATAAGGACTTAGTTTTTACGCGAGGTAGTTTTTTAAGTGTTGTTGGAGCTCAAAATGAGTCCTACGATTTATATTATGTATTATAGGTTCAAATAGTGATTTGGATCACAACAACTTGGCTAGAGTCACATCGGAGACAAAATACCCATTCTAGGGCTCGATTTAGGCAAACTAGTTATAAGGACTTAGTTTTTGCGCGAGGTGAGTTTTAAGTGTGTTGGAGCTCAAAATGAGTCCCTAAGACTTATTATAATATATTATCGTAAAATACACATTTAGAACCTAAAATACTTTGCTAGATTCACTTCGGAAGCCAAAAACCCATCTAAAGGCTCGATTTAGGGAAAACTAGTTACAAAGAATTAGTTTTTGCGCGAAGTGACCTTATAAGCTTGTTGGAGCTCAAAACGAGTCTCCTAAGACTTATTAATAATATATTATATGTTCAAATACTGATTTGAGATCACAACAATTTGCTAGAGTCACTTCGAGCCAAAATAACCATTCTAGGCTCGATTTAGGCAAACTAGTTATAAGGACTTAGTTTTTGCGCGAGGTGAGTTTTTAAGTGTTGTTGGAGCTCAAAATGAGTCCCTAAGACTTATTATAATATATTATCAGAAAATACACATTTAGAACCTAAAAAACTTTGCTAGATTCACTTCGGAGCCAAAAACCCATCTAAAGGCTCGATTTAGGGAAAACTAGTTACAAACAAATAGTTTTTGCGCGAAGTGACCTTATAAGGCTTGTTGGAGCTCCAAACGAGTCTCTAAGACTTATTATAATATATTATATGTTCAAATACTCATTTACAATCAAAACAAGTTTGCTAGAGTCACTTCGGAGCCAAAAAAAACCGTTTAAAAGCTCGATTTAGGCAAAACTAGTTATAAGGACTTAGTTTTTGCGCGAGGTGAGTTTTTAAGTGTTGTTTGAGCTCAAAATTAGTCCCTACGAATTATATTAATGTATTATATGTCCAAATACTGATTTGAGACCTCAACAACTTGGCTAGTGTCACTTCGGAGCCAAAATACCCATTCTAGGGCTCGATTTAGGCAAACTAGTTATAAGGACTTAGTTTTTGCGCGAGGTGAGTTTTTAAGTGTTGTTGGAGCTCAAAATGAGTCCCTACGAATTATATTAATGTATTATATGTTCAAATATTGATTTGGGATCACAACAACTTGGCTAGAGTCACTTCAGAGCCAAAATACCCATTCTAGGGCTCGATTTAGGCAAACTAGTTATAAGGACTTAGTTTTTGCGCGAGGTGAGTTTTTAAGTGTTGTTGGAGCTCAAAATGAGTCCCTAAGACTTATTATAATATATTATCGTAAAATACACATTTAGAACCTAAAAAACTTTGCTAGATTCACTTCGGAGCCAAAAACCCATCTAAAGGCTCGATTTAGGGAAAACTAGTTACAAAGAATTTGTTTTTGCGCGAAGTGACCTTATAAGGCTTGTTGGAGCTCCAAACGAGTCTCTAAGACTTATTATAATATATTATATGTTCAAATACTCATTTACAATCAAAACAAGTTTGCTAGAGTCACTTCGGAGCCAAAAAAACCGTTTAAAAAGCTCGATTTAGGCAAAACTAGTTATAAGGACTTAGTTTTTGCGCGAGGTGAGTTTTTAAGTGTTGTTTGAGCTCAAAATTAGTCCCTACGAATTATATTAATGTATTATATGTTCAAATACTGATTTGAGATCACAACAACTTGGCTAGTGTCACTTCGGAGCCAAAATACCCATTCTAGGGCTCGATTTAGGCAAACTAGTTATAAGGACTTAGTTTTTGCGCGAGGTGAGTTTTTAAGTGTTGTTGGAGCTCAAAATGAGTCCCTACGAATTATATTAATGTATTATATGTTCAAATAGTGATTTGGGATCACAACAACTTGGCTAGAGTCACTTCGGAGCCAAAATACCGATTCTAGGGCTCGATTTAGGCAAACTAGTTATAAGGACTTAGTTTTTGCGCGAGGTGAGTTTTTAAGTGTTTATTGAGCTCAAAATGAGTCCCTACGAATTATATTAATGTATTATATGTTCAAATACTGATTTGTATCACAACAACTTGGCTAGAGTCACTTCGGAGCCAAAATACCGATTCAAGGGCTCGATTTAGGCAAACTAGTTATAAGGACTTAGTTTTTGCGCGAGGTGAGTTTTTAAGTGTTGTTGGAGCTCAAAATGAGTCCCTACGAATTATATTAATGTATTATATGTTCAAATAGTGATTTGGGATCACAACAACTTGGCTAGAGTCACTTCAGAGCCAAAATACCCATTCTAGGGCTCGATTTAGGCAAACTAGTTATAAGGACTTAGTTTTTGCGCGAGGTGAGTTTTTAAATGTTGTTGGAGCTCAAAATGAGTCCCTAAGACTTATTATAATATATTATCGTAAAATACACATTTAGAACCTAAAAAACTTTGCTAGATTCACTTCGGAGCCAAAAACCCATCTAAAGGCTCGATTTAGGGAAAACTAGTTACAAAGAATTAGTTTTTGCGCGAAGTGACCTTATAAGGCTTGTTGGAGCTCCAAACGAGTCTCTAAGACTTATTATAATATATTATATGTTCAAATACTCATTTACAATCAAAACAAGTTTGCTAGAGTCACTTCGGAGCCAAAAAAACCGTTTAAAAGCTCGATTTAGGCAAAAGTAGTTATAAGGACTTAGTTTTTGCGCGAGGTGAGTTTTTAAGTGTTGTTTGAGCTCAAAATTAGTCCCTACGAATTATATTAATGTATTATATGTCCAAATACTGATTTGAGACCTCAACAACTTGGCTAGTGTCACTTCGGAGCCAAAATACCCATTCTAGGGCTCGATTTAGGCAAACTAGTTATAAGGACTTAGTTTTTGCGCGAGGTGAGTTTTTAAGTGTTGTTGGAGCTCAAAATGAGTCCCTACGAATTATATTAATGTATTATATGTTCAAATATTGATTTGGGATCACAACAACTTGGCTAGAGTCACTTCAGAGCCAAAATACCCATTCTAGGGCTCGATTTAGGCAAACTAGTTATAAGGACTTAGTTTTTGCGCGAGGTGAGTTTTTAAGTGTTGTTGGAGCTCAAAATGAGTCCCTAAGACTTATTATAATATATTATCGTAAAATACACATTTAGAACCTAAAAAACTTTGCTAGATTCACTTCGGAGCCAAAAACCCATCTAAAGGCTCGATTTAGGGAAAACTAGTTACAAAGAATTTGTTTTTGCGCGAAGTGACCTTATAAGGCTTGTTGGAGCTCCAAACGAGTCTCTAAGACTTATTATAATATATTATATGTTCAAATACTCATTTACAATCAAAACAAGTTTGCTAGAGTCACTTCGGAGCCAAAAAAACCCGTTTTAAAAGCTCGATTTAGGCAAAACTATTTATAAGGACTTAGTTTTTTGCGCGATGTGAGTTTTAAGTGTTGTTTGAGCTCAAATTTAGTCCCTACGAATTATATTAATGTATTATATGTTCAAATGCTGATTTGAGATCTCAACAACTTGGCTTGTGTCATCTCGGAGCCAAAATACCCATTCTAGGGCTCGATTTAGGCAAACTAGTTATAAGGACTTAGTTTTTACGCGAGGTGAGTTTTTAAGTGTTGTTGGAGCTCAAATGAGTCCCTACGAATTATATTAATGTATTATAGGTTCAAATAGTGATTTGGGATCACAACAACTTGGCTAGAGTCACTTCGAGACAAAATACCCATTCTAGGGCTCGATTTAGGCAAACTAGTTATAAGGACTTAGTTTTTGCGCGAGGTGAGTTTTTAAGTGTTGTTGGAGCTCAAATGAGTCCCTAAGACTTATTATAAATATATATCGTTAAAATACACATTTAGAACTAAAAAACTTTGCTAGATTCACTTCGGAGCCAAAAACCCTCTAAAGGCTCGATTTAGGGGAAAACTAGTTACAAAGAATTAGTTTTTGCGCGAAGTGACCTTATAAGGCTTGTTGGAGCTCAAACGAGTCTCTAAGACTTATTATAATATATTATATGTTCAAATACTCATTTACAATCAAAACAAGTTTGCTAGGTCACTTCGGAGCAAAAAAACCGTTTAAAAGCTCGATTTAGGCAAAACTAGTTATAAAGGACTAGTTTTTGCGCGAGTAAGTTTTTAAGTGTTGTTGGAGCTCAAAATGAGTCCCTAGACTTATTATAATATATTATCAGAAAATACACATTTAGAACCTAAAAACTTTGCTAGATTCACTTCGGAGCCAAAAACCCATCTAAAGGCTCGATTTAGGGGAAAACTAGTTACAAACAAATAGTTTTTGCGCGAAGTGACCTTATAAGGCTTGTTGGAGCTCCAAACGAGTCTCTAAGACTTATTATAATATATTATATGTTCATATACTCATTTACAATCAAAACAAGTTTGCTAGAGTCACTTCGGAGCCAAAAAAACCGTTTAAAAGCTCGATTTAGGCAAAAGTAGTTATAAGGACTTAGTTTTTGCGCGAGGTGAGTTTTTAAGTGTTGTTTGAGCTCAAAATTAGTCCCTACGAATTATATTAATGTATTATATGTCCAAATACTGATTGAGACCTCAACAACTTGGCTAGTGTCACTTCGGAGCAAAATACCCATCTAGGCTCGATTTAGGCAAACTAGTTATAAGGACTTAGTTTTGCGCGAGGTGAGTTTTAAGTGTTGTTGGAGCTCAAAATGGTCCCTACGAATTATATTAATGTATTATATGTTCAAATATTGATTTGGGATCACAACAACTTGGCTAGAGTCACTTCAGAGCCAAAATACCCATTCTAGGGCTCGATTTAGGCAAACTAGTTATAAGGACTTAGTTTTTGCGCGAGGTGAGTTTTTAAGTGTTGTTGGAGCTCAAATGAGTCCCTAAGACTTATTATAATATATTATCGTAAAATACACATTTAGAACCTAAAAAACTTTGCTAGATCACTTCGGAGCCAAAAACCATCTAAAGGCTCGATTTAGGGAAAACTAGTTACAAAGAATTTGTTTTTGCGCGAAGTGACCTTATAAGGCTTGTTGGAGCTCCAAACGCGTCTCTAAGACTTATATAATATATTATATGTTCAAATACTCATTTACAATCAAAACAAGTTTGCTAGAGTCACTTCGGAGCCAAAAAAACCGTTTAAAAGCTCGATTTAGGCAAAACTATTTATAAGGACTTAGTTTTTGCGCGATGTGAGTTTTTAAGTGTTGTTTGAGCTCAAATTTAGTCCCTACGAATTATATTAATGTATTATATGTTCAAATGCTGATTTGAGATCACAACAACTTGGCTAGTGTCACTTCGGAGCCAAAATACCCATTCTAGGGCTCGATTTAGGCAAACTAGTTAGAAGGACTTAGTTTTACGCGAGGTGAGTTTTTAAGTGTTGTTGGAGCTCAAAATGAGTCCCTACGAATTATATTAATGTATTATAGGTTCAAATAGTGATTTGGGATCACAACAACTTGGCTAGAGTCACTTCGGAGACAAAATACCCATTCTAGGGCTCGATTTAGGCAAACTAGTTATAAGGACTTAGTTTTTGCGCGAGGTGAGTTTTTAAGTGTTGTTGGAGCTCAAAATGAGTCCCTAGACTTATTATAATATATTATCGTAAAATACACATTTAGAACCTAAAAACTTTGCTAGATTCACTTCGGAGCAAAAAACCCATCTAAAGGCTCGATTTAGGGAAAACTAGTACAAAGAATTAGTTTTTGCGCGAAGTGACCTTATAAGGCTTGTTGGAGCTCAAAACGAGTCTCTAAGACTTATTATAATTATTATATGTTCAAATACTCATTTACAATCAAAACAGTTTGCTAGAGTCACTTCGGAGCCAAAAAAAAACCGTTTAAAAGCTCGATTTAGGCAAAACTAGTATAAGGACTTAGTTTTTGCGCGAGGTAAGTTTTTAAGTGTTGTTGGAGCTCAAAAATGAGTCCCTAAGCACTTATTATATATTATCAGAAAATACACATTTAGAACCTAAAAACTTTGCTAGATTCACTTCGGAGCCAAAAACCCATCTAAAGGCTCGATTTAGGGAAAACTAGTACAAACAAATAGTTTTTGCGCGAAGTGACCTTATAAGGCTTGTTGGAGCTCCAAACGAGCTCTAAGACTTATTATAATATATAATATGTTCATATACTCATTACAATCAAACAAGTATTGCTAGAGTCACTTCGGAGCCAAAAAAACCGTTTAAAAGCTCGATTTAGGCAAAAGTAGTTTAAGGACTTAGTTTTTGCGCGAGGTGAGTTTTTAAGTGTTGTTTGAGCTCAAAATTAGTCCCTACGAATTATATTAATGTATTATATGTCCAAATACTGATTTGAGACCTCAACAACTTGGCTAGTGTCACTTCGGAGCCAAATACCCATTCAGGGCTCGATTTAGGCAAACTAGTTATAAGACTTTAGTTTTTGCGCGAGGTGAGTTTTTAAGTGTTGTTGGAGCTCAAAATGAGTCCCTACGAATTATATAATGTATTATATGTTCAAATATTGATTTGGGATCACAACAACTTGGCTAGGTCACTTCAGAGCCAAAATACCCATTCTAGGGCTCGATTTAGGCAAACTAGTTATAAGGACTTAGTTTTTGCGCGAGGTGAGTTTTTAAGTGTTGTTGGAGCTCAAAATGAGTCCCTAAGACTTATTATAATATATTATCGTAAAATACACATTTAGAACCTAAAAAACTTTGCTAGATTCACTTCGGAGCCAAAAACCCATCTAAAGGCTCGATTTAGGGAAAACTAGTTACAAAGAATTTGTTTTTGCGCGAAGTGACCTTATAAGGCTTGTTGGAGCTCCAAACGAGTCTCTAAGACTTATTATAATATATTATATGTTCAAATACTCATTTACAATCAAAACAAGTTTGCTAGAGTCACTTCGGAGCCAAAAAAACCGTTTAAAAGCTCGATTTAGGCAAAACTATTTATAAGGACTTAGTTTTTGCGCGATGTGAGTTTTTAAGTGTTGTTTGAGCTCAAATTTAGTCCCTACGAATTATATTAATGTATTATATGTTCAAATGCTGATTTGAGATCACAACAACTTGGCTAGTGTCACTTCGGAGCCAAAATACCCATTCTAGGGCTCGATTTAGGCAAACTAGTTATAAGGACTTAGTTTTTACGCGAGGTGAGTTTTTAAGTGTTGTTGGAGCTCAAAATGAGTCCCTACGAATTATATTAATGTATTATAGGTTCAAATAGTGATTTGGGATCACAACAACTTGGCTAGAGTCACTTCGGAGACAAAATACCCATTCTAGGGCTCGATTTAGGCAAACTAGTTATAAGGACTTAGTTTTTGCGCGAGGTGAGTTTTTAAGTGTTGTTGGAGCTCAAAATGAGTCCCTAAGACTTATTATAATATATTATCGTAAAATACACATTTAGAACCTAAAAAACTTTGCTAGATTCACTTCGGAGCCAAAAACCCATCTAAAGGCTCGATTTAGGGAAAACTAGTTACAAAGAATTAGTTTTTGCGCGAAGTGACCTTATAAGGCTTGTTGGAGCTCAAAACGAGTCTCTAAGACTTATTATAATATATTATATGTTCAAATACTCATTTACAATCAAAACAAGTTTGCTAGAGTCACTTCGGAGCCAAAAAAACCGTTTAAAAGCTCGATGTAGGCAAAACTAGTTATAAGGACTTAGTTTTTGCGCGAGGTAAGTTTTTAAGTGTTGTTGGAGCTCAAAATGAGTCCCTAAGACTTATTATAATATATTATCAGAAAATACACATTTAGAACCTAAAAAACTTTGCTAGATTCACTTCGGAGCCAAAAACCCATCTAAAGGCTCGATTTAGGGAAAACTAGTTACAAACAAATAGTTTTTGCGCGAAGTGACCTTATAAGGCTTGTTGGAGCTCCAAACGAGTCTCTAAGACTTATTATAATATATTATATGTTCATATACTCATTTACAATCAAAACAAGTTTGCTAGAGTCACTTCGGAGCCAAAAAAACCGTTTAAAAGCTCGATTTAGGCAAAAGTAGTTATAAGGACTTAGTTTTTGCGCGAGGTGAGTTTTTAAGTGTTGTTTGAGCTCAAAATTAGTCCCTACGAATTATATTAATGTATTATATGTTCAAATACTGATTTGAGACCTCAACAACTTGGCTAGTGTCACTTTGAGCCAAAATACCCATTCTAGGGCTCGATTTAGGCAAACTAGTTATAAGGACTTAGTTTTGCGCGAGGTGAGTTTTTAAGTGTTGTTGGAGCTCAAAATGAGTCCCTAAGAATTATATTAATGTATTATATGTTCAAATACTGATTTGGGATCACAACAACTTGGCTAGAGTCACTTCGAGCCAAAATACCCATTCTAAGGGCTCGATTTAGGCAAACTAGTTATAAGGACTTAGTTTTTGCGCGAGGTGAGTTTTTAAGTGTTGTTGGAGCTCAAAATGAGTCCCTAAGACTTATTATAATATATTATACGTTAAAATACACATTTAGAACCAAAAAACTTTGCTAGATTCACTTCGAGCCAAAAACCCATCTAAAGGCTCGATTTAGGGAAAACTAGTTACAAAGAATTTGTTTTTGCGCGAAGTGACCTTATAAGGGTTGTTGGAGCTCCAAACGAGTCTCTAAGACTTATTATAATATATTATATGTTCAAATACTCATTTACAATCAAAACAAGTTTGCTAGAGTCACTTCGGAGCCAAAAAAACCGTTTAAAAGCTCGATTTAGGCAAAACTAGTTATAAGGACTTAGTTTTTGCGCGAGGTGAGTTTTTAAGTGTTGTTGGAGCTCAAAATTAGTCCCTACGAATTATATTAATGTATTATATGTTCAAATACTGATTTGAGATCACAACAACTTGGCTAGTGTCACTTCGGAGCCAAAATACCCATTCTAGGGCTCGATTTAGGCAAACTAGTTATAAGGACTTAGTTTTTACGCGAGGTGAGTTTTTAAGTGTTGTTGGAGCTCAAAATGAGTCCCTCAATTATATTAATGTATTATATGTTCAAATAGTGATTTGGGATCACAACAACTTGGCTAGAGTCACTTCGGAGCCAAAATACCCATTCTAGGGCTCGATTTAGGCAAACTAGTTATAAGGACTTAGTTTTTGCGCGAGGTGAGTTTTTAAGTGTTGTTGGAGCTCAAAATGAGTCCCTAAGACTTATTATAATATATTATATGTTAAAATACACATTTAGAACCTAAAAAACTTTGCTAGATTCACTTCGGAGCCAAAAACCCATCTAAAGGCTCGATTTAGGGAAAACTAGTTACAAAGAATTAGTTTTTGCGCGAAGTGACCTTATAAGGCTTGTTGGAGCTCAAAACGAGTCTCTAAGACTTATTATAATATATTATATGTTCAAATACTGATTTACAATCAAAACAAGTTTGCTAGAGTCACTTGGAGCCAAAAAACCCGTTTAAGGGCTCGATTTAGGCAAAACTAGTTATAAGGACTTAGTTTTTGCGCGAGGTGAGTTTTTAAGTGTTGTTGGAGCTCAAAATGAGTCCCTAAGACTTATTATAATATATTATATGTAAAATACACATTAGATCATAAAAACTTTGCTAGAGTCACTTGGAGCCAAAAAACCCATCTAAAGGCTCGATTTAGGGAAAACTAGTTACAAGGAAATAGTTTTTGCGAGGTGACTTTTTAAGGCTTGTTGGAGCTCAAAATGAGTCCCTAAGACTTATTATAATATATTATATGTTCAAATACTCATTTGGAATCAAAACAAGTTTGCTAGAGTCACTTGGAGCCAAAAAAACCGTTTAAAGGCTCGATTTAGGCAAAACTAGTTATAAGGACTTAGTTTTTGCGCGAGGTGAGTTTTTAAGTGTTGTTGGAGCTCAAAATTAGTCCCTAAGACATTATATTAATGTATTATATGTTCAAATACTGATTTGAGACCTCAAAAACTTTGCTAGTGTCACTTGAGCCAAAATACCCATTCTAGGGCTCGATTTAGGCAAACTAGTTATAAGGACTTAGTTTTTGCGCGAGGTGAGTTTTTAAGTGTTGTTGGAGCTCAAAATGAGTCCCTACGAATTATATTAATGTATTATATGTTCAAATACTGATTTGGGATCACAACAACTTGGCTAGAGTCACTTCGGAGCCAAAATACCCATTCTAGGGCTCGATTTAGGCAAACTAGTTATAAGGACTTAGTTTTTTGCGCGAGGTGAGTTTTTAAGTGTTGTTGGAGCTCAAAATGAGTCCCTAAGACTTATTATAATATATTATCTGTAAAATACACATTTAGAACCTAAAAAACTTTGCTAGATTCACTTCGAGCCAAAAACCCATCTAAAGGCTCGATTTAGGGAAAACTAGTTACAAAGAATTAGTTTTTGCGCAAGTGACCTTATAAGGCTTGTTGGAGCTCCAAATGAGTCTCTAAGACTTATTATAATATATTATATGTTCAAATACTCATTTACAATCAAAACAAGTTTGCTAGAGTCACTTCGGAGCCAAAAAAACCGTTTAAAAGCTCGATTTAGGCAAAACTAGTTATAAGGACTTAGTTTTTTGCGCGAGGTGAGTTTTTAAGTGTTGTTGGAGCTCAAAATGAGTCCCTACGAATTATATTAATGTATTATATGTTCAAATAGTGATTTGGGATCACAACAACTTGGCTAGAGTCACTTCGGAGCCAAAATACCCATTCTAGGGCTCGATTTAGGCAAACTAGTTATAAGGACTTAGTTTTTGCGCGAGGTGAGTTTTTAAGTGTTGTTGGAGCTCAAAATGAGTCCCTAAGACTTATTATAATATATTATCTTAAAATACACATTTAGAACCAAAAAACTTTGCTAGATTCACTTCGGAGCCAAAAACCCATCTAAAGGCTCGATTTAGGGAAAACTAGTTACAAAGAATTAGTTTTTGCGCGAAGTGACCTTATAAGGCTTGTTGGAGCTCCAAACGAGTCTCTAAGACTTATTATAATATATTATATGTTCAAATACTCATTTACAATCAAAACAAGTTTGCTAGAGTCACTTCGGAGCCAAAAAAACCGTTTAAAAGCTCGATTTAGGCAAAACTAGTTATAAGGACTTAGTTTTTGCGCGAGGTGAGTTTTTAAGTGTTGTTTGAGCTCAAAATTAGTCCCTACGAATTATATTAATGTATTATATGTTCAAATACTGATTTGAGATCACAACAACTTGGCTAGTGTCACTTCGGAGCCAAAATACCCATTCTAGGGCTCGATTTAGGCAAACTAGTTATAAGGACTTAGTTTTTGCGCGAGGTGAGTTTTTAAGTGTTGTTGGAGCTCAAAATGAGTCCCTAAGACTTATATTAATGTATTATATGTTCAAATACTGATTTGGGATCAAAACAACTTTGCTAGAGTCACTTCGGAGCCAAAATACCCATTCTAGGGCTCGATTTAGGCAAACTAGTTATAAGGACTTAGTTTTTGCGCGAGGTGAGTTTTTAAGTGTTGTTGGAGCTCAAAATGAGTCCCTAAGACTTATTATAATATATTATATTAAAATACTCATTTAGAACCAAAACAACTTTGCTAGATTCACTTGGAGCCAAAAAACCCATCTAAAGGCTCGATTTAGGGAAAACTAGTTACAAGGAATTAGTTTTGCGCGAGGTGACTTTTTAAGGCTTGTTGGAGCTCAAAATGAGTCCCTAAGAATTATATTAATGTATTATATGTTCAAATAGTCATTTGCAATCAAAACAACTTTGCTAGAGTCACTTGGAGCCAAAATACCCATTTAGGGCTCGATTTAGGCAAACTAGTTATAAGGACTTAGTTTTTGCGCGAGGTGAGTTTTTAAGTGTTGTTGGAGCTCAAAATGAGTCCCTAAGACTTATTATAATATATTATCGTTAAAATACACATTTAGAACCTAAAAAACTTTGCTAGATTCACTTGAGCCAAAAACCCATCTAAAGGCTCGATTTAGGGAAAACTAGTTACAAGGAATTAGTTTTCGCGAAGTGACCTTATAAGGCTTGTTGGAGCTCCAAACGAGTCTCTAAGACTTATTATAATATATTATATGTTCAAATACTCATTTACAATCAAAACAAGTTTGCTAGAGTCACTTGGAGCCAAAAAACCGTTTAAAAGCTCGATTTAGGCAAAAGTAGTTATAAGGACTTAGTTTTTGCGCGAGGTGAGTTTTTAAGTGTTGTTGGAGCTCAAAATTAGTCCCTAAGAATTATATTAATGTATTATATGTCCAAATACAGATTTAGACCTCAACAACTTTGCTAGAGTCACTGAGCCAAAATACCCATTCTAGGGCTCGATTTAGGCAAACTAGTTATAAGGACTTAGTTTTTGCGCGAGGTGAGTTTTTAAGTGTTGTTGGAGCTCAAAATGAGTCCCTAAGAATTATATTAATGTATTATATGTTCAAATACTGATTTCGGATCACAACAACTTTGCTAGAGTCACTTGAGCCAAAATACCCATTCTAGGGCTCGATTTAGGCAAACTAGTTATAAGGACTTAGTTTTTGCGCGAGGTGAGTTTTTAAGTGTTGTTGGAGCTCAAAATGAGTCCCTAAGACTTATTATAATATATTATACGTTAAAATACACATTTGGAACCAAAAAAACTTTGCTAGAGTCACTTGGAGCCAAAAACCCATCTAAAGGCTCGATTTAGGAAAACTAGTTACAAGGAATTAGTTTTTCGCGAGGTGACTTTTAAGGGTTGTTGGAGCTCAAAATGAGTCCCTAAGACTTATTATAATATATTATATGTTAAAATACACATTTACAACCAAAACAAGTTTGCTAGAGTCACTTGGAGCCAAAAACCCTTTAAAGGCTCGATTTAGGCAAAACTAGTTATAAGGACTTAGTTTTTGCGCGAGGTGACTTTTTAAGTGTTGTTTGGAGCTCAAAATGAGTCCCTAAGACTTATTAATGTATTATATGTTCAAATACTGATTTGCAACCACAACAACTTTGCTAGTGTCACTTGGAGCCAAAAACCCGTTTAAGGCTCGATTTAGGCAAACTAGTTATAAGGACTTAGTTTTTGCGCGAGGTGAGTTTTTAAGTGTTGTTGGAGCTCAAAATGAGTCCCTAAGAATTATATTAATGTATTATATGTTCAAATACTGATTTGGGATCACAACAACTTTGCTAGAGTCACTTGGAGCCAAAATACCCATTCTAGGGCTCGATTTAGGCAAACTAGTTATAAGGACTTAGTTTTTGCGCGAGGTGAGTTTTTAAGTGTTGTTGGAGCTCAAAATGAGTCCCTAAGACTTATTATAATATATTATCCTAAAATACACATTTAGAACCTAAAAAACTTTGCTAGATTCACTTGAGCCAAAAACCCATCTAAAGGCTCGATTTAGGGAAAACTAGTTACAAAGAATTAGTTTTTGCGCCAAGTGACCTTATAAGGCTTGTTGGAGCTCCAAACGAGTCTCTAAGACTTATTATAATATATTATATGTTCAAATACTCATTTACAATCAAAACAAGTTTGCTAGAGTCACTTGGAGCCAAAAAAACCGTTTAAAAGCTCGATTTAGGCAAAACTAGTTATAAGGACTTAGTTTTTGCGCGAGGTGAGTTTTTAAGTGTTGTTGGAGCTCAAAATGAGTCCCTACGAATTATATTAATGTATTATATGTTCAAATACTGATTTGGGATCACAACAACTTTGCTAGAGTCACTTGGAGCCAAAATACCCATTTAGGGCTCGATTTAGGCAAACTAGTTATAAGGACTTAGTTTTTTGCGCGAGGTGAGTTTTTAAGTGTTGTTGGAGCTCAAAATGAGTCCCTAAGACTTATTATAATATATTATATGTTAAAATACACATTTAGAACCAAACAACTTTGCTAGATTCACTGGAGCCAAAAACCCATCTAAAGGCTCGATTTAGGCAAAACTAGTTACAAGGACTTAGTTTTTGCGCGAGGTGACCTTTTAAGTCTTGTTGGAGCTCAAAATGAGTCTCTAAGACTTATTATAATATATTATATGTTCAAATACTCATTTACAATCAAAACAAGTTTGCTAGAGTCACTTGAGCCAAAAAACCGTTTAAAGGCTCGATTTAGGCAAAACTAGTTATAAGGACTTAGTTTTTGCGCGAGGTGAGTTTTTAAGTGTTGTTTGAGCTCAAAATTAGTCCCTAAGACTTATTTTAATGTATTATATGTTCAAATACTCATTTACGATCACAACAACTTTGCTAGAGTCACTTCGGAGCCAAAATACCCATTCTAGGGCTCGATTTAGGCAAACTAGTTATAAGGACTTAGTTTTTGCGCGAGGTGAGTTTTTAAGTGTTGTTGGAGCTCAAAATGAGTCCCTAAGACTTATTTTAATGTATTATATGTTCAAATACTGATTTGGGATCACAACAACTTTGCTAGAGTCACTGAGCCAAAATACCCATTCTAGGGCTCGATTTAGGCAAACTAGTTATAAGGACTTAGTTTTTGCGCGAGGTGAGTTTTTAAGTGTTGTTGGAGCTCAAAATGAGTCCCTAAGACTTATTATAATATATTATCGTAAAATACACATTTAGAACCAAAAAAACTTTGCTAGATTCACTTGAGCCAAAAACCCATCTAAAGGCTCGATTTAGGGAAAACTAGTTACAAAGAATTAGTTTTTGCGCGAAGTGACCTTATAAGGCTTGTTGGAGCTCCAAATGAGTCTCTAAGACTTATTATAATATATTATATGTTCAAATACTCATTTACAATCAAAACAAGTTTGCTAGAGTCACTTGGAGCCAAAAAACCCGTTTAAAAGCTCGATTTAGGCAAAACTAGTTATAAGGACTTAGTTTTTCGCGAGGTGAGTTTTTAAGTGTTGTTGGAGCTCAAAATTAGTCCCTACGATTATATTAATGTATTATATGTTCAAATACTGATTTGAGATCACAACAACTTTGCTAGTGTCACTGAGCCAAAATACCCATTCTAGGGCTCGATTTAGGCAAACTAGTTATAAGGACTTAGTTTTTGCGCGAGGTGAGTTTTTAAGTGTTGTTGGAGCTCAAAATGAGTCCCTAAGACTTATAATAATGTATTATATGTTCAAATACTGATTTGGGAACCAAAAAACTTTGCTAGAGTCACTTGAGCCAAAAAACCCATTCTAGGGCTCGATTTAGGAAAACTAGTTATAAGGAATTAGTTTTTGCGCGAGGTGACTTTATAAGTGTTGTTGGAGCTCAAAATGAGTCCCTAAGACTTATTATAATATATTATATGTTCAAATACACATTTACAACCTAAAAAACTTTGCTAGAGTCACTTCGGAGCCAAAAACCCATCTAAAGGCTCGATTTAGGGAAAACTAGTTACAAGGACTTAGTTTTTGCGCGAGGTGACTTTTTAAGGCTTGTTGGAGCTCAAAATTAGTCTCTAAGACTTATTATAATATATTATATGTTCAAATACTGATTTACAACCAAAACAAGTTTGCTAGAGTCACTTGGAGCCAAAATACCCATTTAAGGGCTCGATTTAGGCAAAACTAGTTATAAGGACTTAGTTTTTGCGCGAGGTGAGTTTTTAAGTGTTGTTGGAGCTCAAAATGAGTCCCTAAGACTTATATTAATGTATTATATGTTCAAATACTGATTTGGGATCACAAAAACTTTGCTAGAGTCACTTGAGCCAAAAACCCATTTAGGGCTCGATTTAGGCAAACTAGTTATAAGGACTTAGTTTTTTGCGCGAGGTGACTTTTTAAGTGTTGTTGGAGCTCAAAATGAGTCCCTAAGACTTATTATAATATATTATATGTTAAAATACAGATTTGGAACAAAACAACTTTGCTAGAGTCACTTCGAGCCAAAAAACCATTCTAAAGGCTCGATTTAGGGAAAACTAGTTACAAGGAATTAGTTTTGCGCAGGTGACCTTTTAAGGCTTGTTGGAGCTCAAAATGAGTCCCTAAGACTTATTATAATATATTATATGTTCAAATACTCATTTACAACCAAAACAACTTTGCTAGAGTCACTTGGAGCCAAAAAACCCATTTAAAGGCTCGATTTAGGCAAAACTAGTTATAAGGACTTAGTTTTTGCGCGAGGTGATTTTTAAGTGTTGTTGGAGCTCAAAATGAGTCCCTAAGACTTATATTAATGTATTATATGTTCAAATACTGATTTGGGATCAAAACAACTTGGCTAGAGTCACTTGAGCCAAAATACCCATTCTAGGGCTCGATTTAGGCAAACTAGTTATAAGGACTTAGTTTTTGCGCGAGGTGAGTTTTTTAAGTGTTGTTGGAGCTCAAAATGAGTCCCTAAGACTTATTATAATATATTATATGTAAAATACACATTTAGAACCTAAAAAACTTTGCTAGATTCACTTGAGCCAAAAACCCATCTAAAGGCTCGATTTAGGGAAAACTAGTTACAAAGAATTAGTTTTTCGCAAGTGACCTTTTAAGGCTTGTTGGAGCTCCAAATGAGTCTCTAAGACTTATTATAATATATTATATGTTCAAATACTCATTTACAATCAAAACAAGTTTGCTAGAGTCACTTCGGAGCCAAAAAACCGTTTAAAAGCTCGATTTAGGCAAAACTAGTTATAAGGACTTAGTTTTTGCGCGAGGTGAGTTTTTAAGTGTTGTTTGAGCTCAAAATTAGTCCCTACGAATTATATTAATGTATTATATGTTCAAATACTGATTTGAGATCACAACAACTTGGCTAGTGTCACTTCGGAGCCAAAATACCCATTCTAGGGCTCGATTTAGGCAAACTAGTTATAAGGACTTAGTTTTTGCGCGAGGTGAGTTTTTAAGTGTTGTTGGAGCTCAAAATGAGTCCCTACGACTTATATTAATGTATTATATGTTCAAATACTGATTTGGGATCACAACAACTTTGCTAGAGTCACTTGAGCCAAAATACCCATTCTAGGGCTCGATTTAGGCAAACTAGTTATAAGGACTTAGTTTTTGCTTGCGAGGTGAGTTTTTAAGTGTTGTTGGAGCTCAAAATGAGTCCCTAAGACTTATTATAATATATTATACGTTAAAATACACATTTAGAACCTAAAAAACTTTGCTAGATTCACTTGGAGCCAAAAACCCATCTAAAGGCTCGATTTAGGGAAAACTAGTTACAAAGGACTTAGTTTTTGCGCGAAGTGACCTTATAAGGCTTGTTGGAGCTCAAAATGAGTCTCTAAGACTTATTATAATATATTATATGTTCAAATACTCATTTGCAATCAAAACAAGTTTGCTAGAGTCACTTGGAGCCAAAAAACCGTTTAAAAGCTCGATTTAGGCAAAACTAGTTATAAGGACTTAGTTTTTGCGCGAGGTGAGTTTTTAAGTGTTGTTGGAGCTCAAAATGAGTCCCTACGAATTATATTAATGTATTATATGTTCAAATACTGATTTGGGATCACAACAACTTGGCTAGAGTCACTTGAGCCAAAATACCCATTCTAGGGCTCGATTTAGGCAAACTAGTTATAAGGACTTAGTTTTTGCGCGAGGTGAGTTTTTAAGTGTTGTTGGAGCTCAAAATGAGTCCCTAAGACTTATTATAATATATTATATGTTAAAATACACATTAGAACCCTAAAAACTTTGCTAGATTCACTTCGGAGCCAAAAAACCCATCTAAAGGCTCGATTTAGGCAAAACTAGTTACAAGGAATTAGTTTTTGCGCAGGTGACCTTTTAAGGCTTGTTGGAGCTCCAAATGAGTCTCTAAGACTTATTATAATATATTATATGTTCAAATACTCATTTACAATCAAAACAAGTTTGCTAGAGTCACTTGGAGCCAAAAAACCCGTTTAAAGGCTCGATTTAGGCAAAACTAGTTATAAGGACTTAGTTTTTGCGCGAGGTGAGTTTTTAAGTGTTGTTGAGCTCAAAATTAGTCCCTAAGACTTATATTAATGTATTATATGTCCAAATACTGATTTGAGACATCCAACAACTTTGCTAATGTCACTTGGAGCCAAAATACCCATTCTAGGGCTCGATTTAGGAAAACTAGTTATAAGGACTTAGTTTTTGCGCGAGGTGAGTTTTTAAGTGTTGTTGGAGCTCAAAATGAGTCCCTACGAATTATATTAATGTATTATATGTTCAAATAGTGATTTGGGATCACAACAACTTGGCTAGAGTCACTTTGAGCCAAAATACCCATTCTAGGGCTCGATTTAGGCAAACTAGTTATAAGGACTTAGTTTTTGCGCGAGGTGAGTTTTTAAGTGTTGTTGGAGCTCAAAATGAGTCCCTAAGACTTATTATAATATATTATCTTAAAATACACATTTAGAACCTAAAAAACTTTGCTAGATTCACTTGGAAGCCAAAAACCCATCTAAAGGCTCGATTTAGGGAAAACTAGTTACAAAGAATTAGTTTTTCCAAGTGACCTTATAAGGCTTGTTGGAGCTCCAAACGAGTCTCTAAGACTTATTATAATATATTATATGTTCAAATACTCATTTACAATCAAAACAAGTTTGCTAGAGTCACTTCGGAGCCAAAAAAACCGTTTAAAAGCTCGATTTAGGCAAAACTAGTTATAAGGACTTAGTTTTTTGCGCGAGGTGAGTTTTTAAGTGTTGTTGGAGCTCAAAATGAGTCCCTACGAATTATATTAATGTATTATATGTTCAAATACTGATTTGGGATCACAACAACTTGGCTAGAGTCACTTGGAGCCAAAATACCCATTCTAGGGCTCGATTTAGGCAAACTAGTTATAAGGACTTAGTTTTTGCGCGAGGTGAGTTTTTAAGTGTTGTTGGAGCTCAAAATGAGTCCCTAAGACTTATTATAATATATTATATGTTAAAATACTCATTTAGAACCTAAAAACTTTGCTAGATTCACTTGAGCCAAAAACCCATCTAAAGGGCTCGATTTAGGGAAAACTAGTTACAAAGAATTAGTTTTTGCGCGAAGTGACTTTATAAGGCTTGTTGGAGCTCAAAATGAGTCTCTAAGACTTATTATAATATATTATATGTTCAAATACTCATTTACAATCAAAACAAGTTTGCTAGAGTCACTTGAGCCAAAAAAACCGTTTAAAAGCTCGATTTAGGCAAAACTAGTTATAAGGACTTAGTTTTTGCGCGAGGTGAGTTTTTAAGTGTTGTTGGAGCTCAAAATGAGTCCCTACGAATTATATTAATGTATTATATGTTCAAATAGTGATTTGGGATCACAACAACTTGGCTAGAGTCACTTGAGCCAAAATACCCATTCTAGGGCTCGATTTAGGCAAACTAGTTATAAGGACTTAGTTTTTTGCGCGAGGTGAGTTTTTAAGTGTTGTTGGAGCTCAAAATGAGTCCCTAAGACTTATTATAATATATTATCAGTTAAAATACACATTTAGAACCTAAAAAACTTTGCTAGATTCACTTGGACCCAAAAACCCATCTAAAGGCTCGATTTAGGGAAAACTAGTTACAAGGAATTAGTTTTTGCGCGAAGTGACCTTATAAGGCTTGTTGGAGCTCCAAATGAGTCTCTAAGACTTATTATAATATATTATATGTTCAAATACTCATTTACAATCAAAACAAGTTTGCTAGAGTCACCTGGAGCCAAAAAAACCGTTTAAAAGCTCGATTTAGGCAAAACTAGTTATAAGGACTTAGTTTTTGCGCGAGGTGAGTTTTTAAGTGTTGTTTGAGCTCAAAATTAGTCCCTACGAATTATATTAATGTATTATATGTCCAAATACTGATTTGAGATCACAACAACTTGGCTAGTGTCACTTCGGAGCCAAAATACCCATTCTAGGGCTCGATTTAGGCAAACTAGTTATAAGGACTTAGTTTTTGCGCGAGGTGAGTTTTTAAGTGTTGTTGGAGCTCAAAATGAGTCCCTACGACTTATATTAATGTATTATATGTTCAAATAGTGATTTGGGATCACAACAACTTGGCTAGAGTCACTTGGAGCCAAAATACCCATTCTAGGGCTCGATTTAGGCAAACTAGTTATAAGGACTTAGTTTTTGCGCGAGGTGAGTTTTTAAGTGTTGTTGGAGCTCAAAATGAGTCCCTAAGACTTATTATAATATATTATACGTTAAAATACACATTTAGAACCTAAAAAACTTTGCTAGATTCACTTGGAGCCAAAAACCCATCTAAAGGCTCGATTTAGGGAAAACTAGTTACAAAGAATTAGTTTTTGCGAAGTGACCTTATAAGGCTTGTTGGAGCTCCAAATGAGTCTCTAAGACTTATTATAATATATTATATGTTCAAATACTCATTTACAATCAAAACAAGTTTGCTAGAGTCACTTCGGAGCCAAAAAAACCGTTTAAAAGCTCGATTTAGGCAAAACTAGTTATAAGGACTTAGTTTTTGCGCGAGGTGAGTTTTTAAGTGTTGTTGGAGCTCAAAATGAGTCCCTACGAATTATATTAATGTATTATATGTTCAAATAGTGATTTGGGATCACAACAACTTGGCTAGAGTCACTTGAGCCAAAATACCCATTCTAGGGCTCGATTTAGGCAAACTAGTTATAAGGACTTAGTTTTTGCGCGAGGTGAGTTTTTAAGTGTTGTTGGAGCTCAAAATGAGTCCCTAAGACTTATTATAATATATTATATGTTAAAATACACATTTAGAACCTAAAAAACTTTGCTAGATTCACTTCGGAGCCAAAAACCCATCTAAAGGCTCGATTTAGGGAAAACTAGTTACAAAGAATTAGTTTTTGCGCGAAGTGACCTTATAAGGCTTGTTGGAGCTCCAAACGAGTCTCTAAGACTTATTATAATATATTATATGTTCAAATACTCATTTACAATCAAAACAAGTTTGCTAGAGTCACTTGGAGCCAAAAAAACCGTTTAAAAGCTCGATTTAGGCAAAACTAGTTATAAGGACTTAGTTTTTCGCGAGGTGAGTTTTTAAGTGTTGTTGGAGCTCAAAATTAGTCCCTAACGAATTATATTAATGTATTATATGTCCAAATACTGATTTGAGATCACAACAACTTTGCTAGTGTCACTGAGCCAAAATACCCATTCTAGGGCTCGATTTAGGCAAACTAGTTATAAGGACTTAGTTTTTGCGCGAGGTGAGTTTTTAAGTGTTGTTGGAGCTCAAAATGAGTCCCTAAGATTATATTAATGTATTATATGTTCAAATAGTGATTTGGGATCACAACAATTTGGCTAGAGTCACTTGGAGCCAAAATACCCATTCTAGGGCTCGATTTAGGCAAACTAGTTATAAGGACTTAGTTTTTGCGCGAGGTGAGTTTTTAAGTGTTGTTGGAGCTCAAAATGAGTCCCTAAGACTTATTATAATATATTATACGTTAAAATACACATTTAGAACCTTAAAAACTTTGCTAGATTCACTTGGAGCCAAAAACCCATCTAAAGGCTCGATTTAGGGAAAACTAGTTACAAAGAATTAGTTTTTGCGCGAAGTGACCTTATAAGGCTTGTTGGAGCTCAAAATGAGTCTCTAAGACTTATTATAATATATTATATGTTCAAATACTCATTTACAATCAAAACAAGTTTGCTAGAGTCACTTCGGAGCCAAAAAAACCGTTTAAAAGCTCGATTTAGGCAAAACTAGTTATAAGGACTTAGTTTTTTGCGCGAGGTGAGTTTTTAAGTGTTGTTGGAGCTCAAAATGAGTCCCTACGAATTATATTAATGTATTATATGTTCAAATAGTGATTTGGGATCACAACAACTTGGCTAGAGTCACTTCGGAGCCAAAATACCCATTCTAGGGCTCGATTTAGGCAAACTAGTTATAAGGACTTAGTTTTTGCGCGAGGTGAGTTTTTAAGTGTTGTTGGAGCTCAAAATGAGTCCCTAAGACTTATTATAATATATTATATTAAAATACACATTTAGAACCTAAAAAACTTTGCTAGATTCACTTCGGAGCCAAAAACCCATCTAAAGGCTCGATTTAGGGAAAACTAGTTACAAAGAATTAGTTTTTGCGCGAAGTGACCTTATAGGCTTGTTGGAGCTCCAAACGAGTCTCTAAGACTTATAATAAATATATTATATGTTCAAATACTCTTTACAATCAAAACAAGTTTGCTAGCAGTCACTTCGGAGCAAAAAACCCGTTTAAAAGCTCGATTAGGCAAAAACTAGTTATAAGGACTTAGTTTTTGCGCGAGGTGAGTTTTTAAGTGTTGTTTGAGCTCAAAATTAGTCCCTACGAATTATATTAATGTATTATATGTTCAAATACTGATTTGAGTCACAACAACTTGGCTAGAGTCACTTCGGAGCCAAAATACCCATTCTAGGGCTCGATTAGGCAAACTATTTATAAAGGACTTAGTTTTTGCGCGAGGTGAGTTTTTAAGTGTTGTTGGAGCTCAAAATGAGTCCTACGAATTATATTAATGTATATATAGTTCAAATAGTGATTTGGGATCACAAACAACTTGGCTAGATTCACTTCGGAGCCAAATACCCATTCTAGGGCTCGATTTAGGCAAACTAGTTATAAGGACTTAGTTTTTGCGCGAGGTGAGTTTTTAAGTGTTGTTGGAGCTCAAAATGAGTCCCTAAGACTTATTATAATATATTATTGTTAAAATACACATTTAGAACCTAAAAAACTTTGCTAGATTCACTTCGGAGCCAAAAACCCATCTAAAGGCTCGATTTAGGGAAAACTAGTTACAAAGAATTAGTTTTTCGCGAAGTGACCTTATAAGGCTTGTTGGAGCTCCAAATGAGTCTCTAAGACTTATTATAATATATTATATGTTCAAATACTCATTTACAATCAAAACAAGTTTGCTAGAGTCACTTGGAGCCAAAAAAACCGTTTAAAAGCTCGATTTAGGCAAAACTAGTTATAAGGACTTAGTTTTTGCGCGAGGTGAGTTTTTAAGTGTTGTTTGGAGCTCAAAATGAGTCCCTACGAATTATATTAATGTATTATATGTTCAAATAGTGATTTGGGATCACAACAACTTGGCTAGAGTCACTTCAGAGCCAAAATACCCATTCTAGGGCTCGATTTAGGCAAACTAGTTATAAGGACTTAGTTTTTGCGCGAGGTGAGTTTTTAAGTGTTGTTGGAGCTCAAAATGAGTCCCTAAGACTTATTATAATATATTATGTTAAAATACACATTTAGAACCTAAAAAACTTTGCTAGATTCACTTGAGCCAAAAACCCATCTAAAGGCTCGATTTAGGGAAAACTAGTTACAAAGACTTAGTTTTTGCGCCAAGTGACCTTATAAGGCTTGTTGGAGCTCCAAATGAGTCTCTAAGACTTATTATAATATATTATATGTTCAAATACTCATTTACAATCAAAACAAGTTTGCTAGAGTCACTTCGGAGCCAAAAAAACCGTTTAAAAGCTCGATTTAGGCAAAACTAGTTATAAGGACTTAGTTTTTGCGGAGGTGAGTTTTTAAGTGTTGTTGAAAGCTCAAAATGAGTCCCTACGAATTATATTAATGTATTATATGTTCAAATACTGATTTGAGATCACAACAACTTGGCTAGTGTCACTTCGGAGCCAAAATACCCATTCTAGGGCTCGATTTAGGCAAACTAGTTATAAGGACTTAGTTTTTGCGCGAGGTGAGTTTTTAAGTGTTGTTGGAGCTCAAAATGAGTCCCTACGAATTATATTAATGTATTATATGTTCAAATAGCTGATTTGGGATCACAACAACTTGGCTAGAGTCACTTCGGAGCCAAAATACCCATTCTAGGGCTCGATTTAGGCAAACTAGTTATAAGGACTTAGTTTTTGCGCGGAGGTGAGTTTTTAAGTGTTGTTGGAGCTCAAAATGAGTCCCTAAGACTTATTATAATATATTATCTTAAAATACACATTTAGAACCTAAAAAACTTTGCTAGATTCACTTCGGAGCCAAAAACCCATCTAAAGGCTCGATTTAGGGAAAACTAGTTACAAAGAATTAGTTTTTGCGCGAAGTGACCTTATAAGGCTTGTTGGAGCTCCAAATGAGTCTCTAAGACTTATTATAATATATTATATGTTCAAATACTCATTTACAATCAAAACAAGTTTGCTAGAGTCACTTCGGAGCCAAAAAACCGTTTAAAAGCTCGATTTAGGCAAAACTAGTTATAAGGACTTAGTTTTTGCGCGAGGTGAGTTTTTAAGTGTTGTTGGAGCTCAAAATGAGTCCCTACGAATTATATTAATGTATTATATGTTCAAATAGTGATTTGGGATCACAACAACTTGGCTAGAGTCACTTGGAGCCAAAATACCCATTCCTAGGGCTCGATTTAGGCAAACTAGTTATAAGGACTTAGTTTTTGCGCGAGGTGAGTTTTTAAGTGTTGTTGGAGCTCAAAATGAGTCCCTAAGACTTATTATAATATATTATATGAAAATACACATTTAGAACCTAAAAAACTTTGCTAGATTCACTTGGAGCCAAAAAACCCATCTAAAGGCTCGATTTAGGGAAACTAGTTACAAAGAATAGTTTTTGCGCGAAGTGACCTTATAAGGCTTGTTGGAGCTCCAAACGAGTCCTCTAAGACTATTATAATATATTATATGTTCAAATACTCATTTACAATCAAAACAAGTTTGCTAGAGTCACTTCGGAGCAAAAAAAACCCGTTTAAAAGGCTCGACTTTAGGCCAAAAACTAGTTATATATGGACTTAGTTTTTGCGCGAGGAGTTTTTAAGTGTTGTTGAGCTCAAAATTAGTCCCTACGATTATATTAATGTATTGATATGTTCAAATACTGATTTGGGATCACAACAACTTGGCTAGTGTCACTTCGGAGCCAAAATACCCATTCTAGGGCTCGATTTAGGCAAACTAGGTATAAAGGACTTAGTTTTTGCGCGAGGTGAGTTTTTAAGCTGTTGTTGGAGCTCAAAATGAGTCCCTACGAATTATATTAATGTATTATATGATTCAAATAGTGATTTGGGATCACAACAACTTGGCTAGAGTCACTTGAGCCAAAATACCCATTCTAGGGCTCGATTTAGGCAAACTAGTTATAAGGACTTAGTTTTTGCGCGAGGTGAGTTTTTAAGTGTTGTTGGAGCTCAAAATGAGTCCCTAAGACTTATTATAATATATTATACGTAAAATACACATTTAGAACCTAAAAAACTTTGCTAGATTCACTTGAGCCAAAAACCCATCTAAAGGCTCGATTTAGGGAAAACTAGTTACAAAGAATTAGTTTTTGCGAGGTGACTTTATAAGGGTTGTTGGAGCTCCAAACGAGTCTCTAAGACTTATTATAATATATTATATGTTCAAATACTCATTTACAATCAAAACAAGTTTGCTAGAGTCACTTCGGAGCCAAAAAAACCGTTTAAAAGCTCGATTTAGGCAAAACTAGTTATAAGGACTTAGTTTTTGCGCGAGGTGAGTTTTTAAGTGTTGTTGGAGCTCAAAATGAGTCCCTACGAATTATATTAATGTATTATATGTTCAAATAGTGATTTGGGATCACAACAACTTGGCTAGAGTCACTTCGGAGCAAAATACCCATTCTAGGGCTCGATTTAGGCAAACTAGTTATAAGGACTTAGTTTTTGCGCGAGGTGAGTTTTTAAGTGTTGTTGGAGCTCAAAATGAGTCCCTAAGACTTATTATAATATATTATCGTAAAATACACATTTAGAACCTAAAAAACTTTGCTAGATTCACTTCGGAGCCAAAAACCCATCTAAAGGCTCGATTTAGGGAAAACTAGTTACAAAGAATTAGTTTTTGCGCGAAGTGACCTTATAAGGCTTGTTGGAGCTCCAAACGAGTCTCTAAGACTTATTATAATATATTATATGTTCAAATACTCATTTACAATCAAAACAAGTTTGCTAGAGTCACTTCGGAGCCAAAAAAACCGTTTAAAAGCTCGATTTAGGCAAAACTAGTTATAAGGACTTAGTTTTTGCGCGAGGTGAGTTTTTAAGTGTTGTTTGAGCTCAAAATTAGTCCCTACGAATTATATTAATGTATTATATGTTCAAATACTGATTTGAGATCACAACAACTTGGCTAGTGTCACTTCGGAGCCAAAATACCCATTCTAGGGCTCGATTTAGGCAAACTAGTTATAAGGACTTAGTTTTTGCGCGAGGTGAGTTTTTAAGTGTTGTTGGAGCTCAAATGAGTCCCTACGAATTTTATTAATGTATTATATGTTCAAATACTGATTTGGGATCACAACAACTTGGCTAGAGTCACTTCGGAGCCAAAATACCCATTCTAGGGCTCGATTTAGGCAAACTAGTTATAAGGACTTAGTTTTTGCGCGAGGTGAGTTTTTAAGTGTTGTTGGAGCTCAAAATGAGTCCCTAAGACTTATATAATATATTATAGTAAAATACTCATTTGGAACCTAAAAAACATTGCTAGATTCACTTCGGAGCCAAAAACCCATCTAAAGGCTCGATTTAGGGAAAACTAGTTACAAAGAATTAGTTTTTGCGCGAAGTGACCTTTAAGTGTTGTTTGAGCTCAAAATGAGTCACTACGAATTATATTAATGTATTATATGTTCAAATACTGATTTGGATCAAAACAACTTGGCTAGAGTCACTTCGGAGCCAAATACCCGATACAAGGCTCGATTAGGCAAAACTAGTTATAAGGACTTAGTTTTTGCGCGAGGTGAGTTTTTAAGTGTTGTTGGAGCTCAAAATGAGTCCCTACGAATTATATTAATGTATTATATGTTCAAATAGCTGATTTGGGATCACAACAACTTGGCTAGAGTCACTTCGGAGCCAAAATACCCATTCTAGGGCTCGATTTAGGCAAACTAGTTATAAGGACTTAGTTTTTGCGCGAGGTGAGTTTTTAAGTGTTGTTGGAGCTCAAAATGAGTCCCTAAGACTTATTATAATATATTATCTTAAAATAACATTTAGAACCTAAAAAACTTTGCTAGATTCACTCGGAGCCAAAAACCCATCTAAAGGCTCGATTAGGGAAAACTAGTTACAAAGACTTAGTTTTTGCGCGAGGTGAGCTTTTAAGGCTTGTTTGAGCTCCAAACGTAGTCTCCTAAGACTTATATAATATATTATATGTTCAAATACTGATTTAGATCAAAACAAGTTTGCTAGAGTCACTTCGGAGCCAAAAAAAACCCGTTTAAAAGGCTCGATTTAGGCAAAACTAGTTATGAAGGACTTAGTTTTTGCGCGAGGTGAGTTTTTAAGTGTTGTTGGAGCTCAAAATGAGTCCCTACGAATTATATTAATGTATTATATGTTCAAATACTGATTTGGGATCACAACAACTTGGCTAGAGTCACTTCGGAGCCAAAATACCCATTCTAGGGCTCGATTTAGGCAAACTAGTTATAAGGACTTAGTTTTTGCGCGAGGTGAGTTTTTAAGTGTTGTTGAGCTCAAAATGAGTCCCTACGAATTATATTAACTGTATTATATGTTCAAATACTGATTTGGATCACAAACAACTTGGCTAGAGTCACTTCGGAGCCAAAATACCCATTCTAGGGCTCGATTTAGGCAAACTAGTTATAAGGACTTAGTTTTTGCGCGAGGTGAGTTTTTAAGTGTTGTTGGAGCTCAAAATTGAGTCCCTAAGACATATTATAATATATTATAGTTAAAATACACATTTAGAACCTAAAAAACTTTGCTAGATTCACTTCGGAGCCAAAAACCCATCTAAAGGCTCGATTTAGGGAAAACTAGTTACAAAGAATTAGTTTTGCGCGAAGTGACTTATAAGGCTTGTTGGAGCTCAAAACGAGTCTCTAAGACTTATTATAATATATTATATGTTCAAATACTCATTTAGGATCAAAACAAGTTTGCTAGAGTCACTTCGGAGCCAAAAAACCCGTTTAAAAGCTCGATTTAGGCAAAACTAGTTATAAGGACTTAGTTTTTGCGCGATGGTGAGTTTTTAAGTGTTGTTTGAGCTCAAAATGAGTCCCTACGAATTATATTAATGTATTATATGTTCAAATAGTGATTTGGGATCACAACAACTTGGCTAGAGTCACTTCAGAGCCAAAATACCCATTCTTAGGGCTCGATTTAGGCAAACTAGTTATAAGGACTTAGTTTTTGCGCGAGGTGAGTTTTTAAATGTTGTTGGAGCTCAAATGAGTCCCTAAGACTTATTATAATATATTATCGTAAAATACACATTAGAACCTAAAAAAACTTTGCTAGATTCACTTCGGAGCCAAAAACCCATCTAAAGGCTCGATTTAGGGAAAACTAGTTACAAAGAAGTTAGTTTTTGTGCGAAGTGACCTTATAAGGCTTGTTGGAGCTCCAAACGAGTCTCTAAGACTTATTATAATATATTATCTGTCAAATACTCATTTAGCAATCAAAACCAAGTTTGCTAGAGTCCTTCGGAGCCAAAAAAAACCGTTTAAAAGCTCGATTTAGGCAAAACTAGTTATAAGGACTTAGTTTTTGCGCGAGGTGAGTTTTTAAGTGTTGTTTGAGCTCAAAATGAGTCCCTACGAATTATATTAATGTATTATATGTTCAAATACTGATTTGAGATCACAACAACTTGGCTAGTGTCACTTCGGAGCCAAAATACCCATTCTAGGGCTCGATTTAGGCAAACTAGTTATAAGGACTTAGTTTTTGCGCGAGGTGAGTTTTTAAGTGTTGTTGAGCTCAAAATGAGTCCCTACGAATTATATTAATGTATTATATGTTCAAATAGTGATTTGGGATCACAACAACTTGGCTAGAGTCACTTCGGAGCCAAAATACCCATTCTAGGGCTCGATTTAGGCAAACTAGTTATAAGGACTTAGTTTTTGCGCGAGGTGAGTTTTTAAGTGTTGTTGGAGCTCAAAATGAGTCCCTACGACTTATTATAATATTTATAGTAAAATACACATTTAGAACCTAAAAAACTTGCTAGATTCACTTCGGAGCCAAAAACCCATCTAAAGGCTCGATTTAGGGAAAACTAGTTACAAAGACTTAGTTTTTGCCAAGTGACCTTATAAGGCTTGTTGGAGCTCAAAACGAGTCTCTAAGACTTATTATAATATATTATATGTTCAAATACTCATTTACAATCAAAACAAGTTTGCTAGAGTCACTTCGGAGCCAAAAAAACCGTTTAAAAGCTCGATTTAGGCAAAACTAGTTATAAGGACTTAGTTTTTTGCGCGAGGTGAGTTTTTAAGTGTTGTTTGAGCTCAAAATGAGTCCCTACGAATTATATTAATGTATTATATGTTCAAATAGTGATTTGGGATCACAACAACTTGGCTAGAGTCACTTCGGAGCCAAAATACCCATTCTAGGGCTCGATTTAGGCAAACTAGTTATAAGGACTTAGTTTTTGCGCGAGGTGAGTTTTTAAGTGTTGTTGGAGCTCAAAATGAGTCCCTAAGACTTATTATAATATATTATCATAAAATACACATTTAGAACCAAAAAAACTTTGCTAGATTCACTTCGGAGCCAAAAACCCATCTAAAGGCTCGATTTAGGGAAAACTAGTTACAAACAAATAGTTTTTGCGCGAAGTGACCTTATAAGGCTTGTTGGAGCTCCAAACGAGTCTCTAAGACTTATTATAATATATTATATGTTCATATACTCATTTACAATCAAAACAAGTTTGCTAGAGTCACTTCGGAGCCAAAAAAAACCGTTTTAAAAGCTCGATTTAGCAAAAGTAGTTATAAGGACTTAGTTTTTGCGCGAGGTGAGTTTTTAAGTGTTGTTGAGCTCAAAATTAGGTCCCTACGAATTATATTAATGTATTTATGTCCAAATACTGATTTGAGACCTCAACAACTTGGCTAGTGTCACTTCGGAGCCAAAATACCCATTATAGGGCTCGATTTAGGCAAACTAGTTATAAGGACTTAGTTTTTGCGCGAGGGTGAGTTTTTAAGTGTTGTTGGAGCTCAAATGAGTCCCTACGAATATATTAATGTATTATATGTTCAAATAGTGATTTGGGATCACAACAACCTTGGCTAGAGTCACTTCAGAGCCAAAATACCCATTCTAGGCTCGATTTAGGCAAACTAGTTATAAGGACTTAGTTTTTGCGCGAGGTGAGTTTTTAAGTGTTGTTGGAGCTCAAATGAGTCCCTAAGCTTATTATAATATATTATCGTAAATACACATTTAGAACCTAAAAAACTTTGCTAGATTCACTTCGGAGCCAAAAACCCATCTAAAGGCTCGATTTAGGGAAAAACAGTTACAAAGAATTAGTTTTTGCGCGAAGTGACCTTATAAGGCTTGTTGGAGCTCCAAACGAGTCTCTAAGACTTTATTATAATAAATATATGTTCAATACTCATTTACAATCAAAACAGTTTGCTAGAGTCACTTCGGAGCCAAAAAAACCGTTTAAAAGCTCGATTTAGGCAAAACTAGTTATAAGGACTTAGTTTTTGCGCGAGGTGAGTTTTTAAGTGTTGTTGGAGCTCAAAATGAGTCCCTACGAATTATATTAATGTATTATATGTTCAAATAGTGATTTGGGATCACAACAACTTGGCTAGAGTCACTTCGGAGCCAAAATACCCATTCTAGGGCTCGATTTAGGCAAACTAGTTATAAGGACTTAGTTTTTGCGCGAGGTGAGTTTTTAAGTGTTGTTGGAGCTCAAAATGAGTCCCTAAGACTTATTATAATATATTATCTGAAAATACACATTTAGAACCTAAAAAACTTTGCTAGATTCACTTCGGAGCCAAAAACCCATCTAAAGGCTCGATTTAGGGAAAACTAGTTACAAAGAATTAGTTTTTACGCGAAGTGACCTTATAAGGCTTGTTGGAGCTCCAAATGAGTCTCTAAGACTTATTATAATATATTATATGTTCAAATACTCATTTACAATCAAAACAAGTTTGCTAGAGTCACTTCGGAGCCAAAAAAACCGTTTAAAAGCTCGATTTAGGCAAAACTAGTTATAAGGACTTAGTTTTTGCGCGAGGTGAGTTTTTAAGTGTTGTTGGAGCTCAAAATTAGTCCCTACGAATTATATTAATGTATTATATGTCCAAATACTGATTTGAGATCACAACAACTTGGCTAGTGTCACTTGAGCCAAAATACCCATTCTAGGGCTCGATTTAGGCAAACTAGTTATAAGGACTTAGTTTTTGCGCGAGGTGAGTTTTTAAGTGTTGTTGGAGCTCAAAATGAGTCCCTACGAATTATATTAATGTATTATATGTTCAAATAGTGATTTGGGATCACAACAACTTGGCTAGAGTCACTTCGGAGCCAAAATACCCATTCTAGGGCTCGATTTAGGCAAACTAGTTATAAGGACTTAGTTTTTGCGCGAGGTGAGTTTTTAAGTGTTGTTGGAGCTCAAAATGAGTCCCTAAGACTTATTATAATATATTATCTGTAAAATACACATTTAGAACCTAAAAAACTTTGCTAGATTCACTTGAGCCAAAAACCCATCTAAAGGCTCGATTTAGGGAAAACTAGTTACAAAGAATTAGTTTTGCGCGAAGTGACCTTATAAGGCTTGTTGGAGCTCCAAACGAGTCTCTAAGACTTATTATAATATATTATATGTTCAAATACTCATTTACAATCAAAACAAGTTTGCTAGAGTCACTTGAGCCAAAAAAACCGTTTAAAAGCTCGATTTAGGCAAAACTAGTTATAAGGACTTAGTTTTTCGCGAGGTGAGTTTTTAAGTGTTGTTTGAGCTCAAAATGAGTCCCTACGAATTATATTAATGTATTATATGTTCAAATAGTGATTTGGGATCACAACAACTTGGCTAGAGTCACTTGGAGCCAAAATACCCATTCTAGGGCTCGATTTAGGCAAACTAGTTATAAGGACTTAGTTTTTGCGCGAGGTGAGTTTTTTAAGTGTTGTTGGAGCTCAAAATGAGTCCCTAAGACTTATTATAATATATTATGTTAAAATACACATTTAGAACCTAAAAAACTTTGCTAGATTCACTTGGAGCCAAAAACCCATCTAAAGGCTCGATTTAGGGAAAACTAGTTACAAGAATTAGTTTTTGCGCCAGTGACCTTATAAGGCTTGTTGGAGCTCCAAACGAGTCTCTAAGACTTATTATAATATATTATATGTTCAAATACTCATTTACAATCAAAACAAGTTTGCTAGAGTCACTTCGGAGCCAAAAAAACCGTTTAAAAGCTCGATTTAGGCAAAACTAGTTATAAGGACTTAGTTTTTGCGCGAGGTGAGTTTTTAAGTGTTGTTTGAGCTCAAAATTAGTCCCTACGAATTATATTAATGTATTATATGTTCAAATACTGATTTGAGACCTCAACAACTTGGCTAGTGTCACTTCGGAGCCAAAATACCCATTCTAGGGCTCGATTTAGGCAAACTAGTTATAAGGACTTAGTTTTTGCGCGAGGTGAGTTTTTAAGTGTTGTTGGAGCTCAAAATGAGTCCCTACGAATTATATTAATGTATTATATGTTCAAATAGTGATTTGGGATCACAACAACTTGGCTAGAGTCACTTCAGAGCCAAAATACCCATTCTAGGGCTCGATTTAGGCAAACTAGTTATAAGGACTTAGTTTTTGCGCGAGGTGAGTTTTTAAGTGTTGTTGGAGCTCAAAATGAGTCCCTAAGACTTATTATAATATATTATACGTTAAAATACACATTTAGAACCTAAAAAACTTTGCTAGATTCACTTGAGCCAAAAACCCATCTAAAGGCTCGATTTAGGGAAAACTAGTTACAAAGAATTAGTTTTTTCGCGAAGTGACCTTATAAGGCTTGTTGGAGCTCAAAACGAGTCTCTAAGACTTATTATAATATATTATATGTTCAAATACTCATTTACAATCAAAACAAGTTTGCTAGAGTCACTTCGGA
Source organism: Boehmeria nivea var. tenacissima (assembly GCA_018132145.1). Taxonomy (NCBI): domain Eukaryota; kingdom Viridiplantae; phylum Streptophyta; class Magnoliopsida; order Rosales; family Urticaceae; genus Boehmeria; species Boehmeria nivea. The sequence goes on along the minus strand of JACWIL010000026.1, from coordinate 69,618 downwards.
GCCAAAAAAACCGTTTAAAAGCTCGATTTAGGCAAAACTAGTTATAAGGACTTAGTTTTTGCGCGAGGTGAGTTTTTAAGTGTTGTTTGAGCTCAAAATGAGTCCCTACGAATTATATTAATGTATTATATGTTCAAATAGTGATTTGGGATCACAACAACTTGGCTAGAGTCACTTTAGAGCCAAAATACCCATTATAGGGCTCGAATTTAGGCAAAACTAGTTATAAGGACTTAGTTTTTGCGCCGAGGATGAGTTTTTAAGTGTTGTTGGAGCTCAAAATGAGTCCCTACGACATATTATAATATATTATCATAAAATCACCATTAGAACCTAAAAAACTTTGCTAGATTCGCTTCGAGCCAAAAACCATCTAAAGGCTCGATTTAGGGAAAACTAGTTTACAACAAATAGTTTTTGCGCGAAGATGACCTATAAGCTTGTTGGAAGCTCAAACGAGTCTCTAAGACTACTTATAATTATTATTGTTCAAATACTCCATTTACAATCAAAACAAGTTTGCACGCGTCACTCGTAGCCAACAAAACACGTTATAAAAGCTCGATTTAGGCAAAAGATAGTTATAAGGACTTAGTTTTTGCGCGAGGTGAGTTTTTAAGTGTTGTTTGAGCTCAAAATTAGTCCTACGAATTATATTATGTATTATATGTTCAAATACTGATTTGAGATCACAACAACTGGCTAGTGTCACTTCGGAGCCAAAATACCCATTCTAGGCTCGATTAGGCAAACTAGTTATAAGGACTTAGTTTTTGCGCGAGGTGAGTTTTTAAGTGTTGTTGGAGCTCAAAAGAATGTCCCTACGAATTATATTAATGTATATATGTTCAAATAGTGATTTGGGATCACAACAACTTGGCTAGAGTCACTTCAGAGCCAAAATACCCATTCTAGGGCTCGATTTAGCAACTAGTTATAAGGACTTAGTTTTTGCGCGAGGTGAGTTTTTAAGTGTTGTTGGAGCTCAAAATGAGTCCCCTAAGACTTATTATATATATTATCAGTAAAATACACATTTAGAACCTAAAAAACTTTGCTAGATTCACTTCGGAGCCAAAAACCATCTAAAGGCTCGATTTAGGGAAAACTAGTTACAAAGAATTAGTTTTTGCGCGAAGTGACCTTATAAGGCTTGTTGGAGCTCAAAAACGAGTCTCTAAGACTTATTATAATATATTATATGTTCAAATACTCATTTACAATCAAAACAAGTTTGCTAGAGTCACTTCGGAGCCAAAAAAAACCGTTTTAAAAGCTCGATTTAGGCAAAACTAGTTATAAGGACTTAGTTTTTGCGCGAGGTGAGTTTTTAAGTGTTGTTTGAGCTCAAAATGAGTCCCTACGAATTATATTAATGTATTATATGTTCAAATACTGATTTGAGGATCACAACAACTTGGCTAGAGTCACTTCGGAGCCAAAATACCCATTCTAGGGCTCGATTTAGGCAAACTAGTTATAAGGACTTAGTTTTTTGCGCGAGGTGAGTTTTTAAGTGTTGTTGGAGCTCAAAATGAGTCCCTAAGAATATTATAATCTATTATCAGATAAATCAACATTTAGAACCTAAAAAACTTTGCTAGATTCACTTCGGAGCACAAAACCCATCTAAGGCTCGATTTAGGGAAACTAGTTACAAGCAAATAGTTTTTGCGCGAGTGACCTTAAAGGCTTGTGGAGCTCCAAACGCAGTCTCATAAGACTTAATTAACTATATTAATGTTCATATACTCAATTTACAATCAAAACAAGTTTTGCTAGAGTCACTTCGGAGCCAAAAAAACCGTTTAAAAAGCTCGATTAGGCCAAAAGTAGTTATAAGGACTTAGTACTTTTGCAAGCGAGGTGAGTTTTTAAGTGTGTTGAGCTCAAAATTAGTCCCTACGAATTATATTAATGTATATATGTACAAATACTGATTGAGACCTCAACAACTTGGCTAGTTCACTTCGGAGCCCAAATACCCATTCTAGGGCTCGATTTAGGCAAACTAGTTATAAGGACTTAGTTTTTGCGCGAGGTGAGTTTTTAAGTGTTGTTGGAGCTCAAAATGAGTCCCTACGAATTATATTAATGTATTATATGTTCAAATAGTGATTTGGGATCACAACAACTTGGCTAGAGTCACTTCGGAGCCAAAATACCCATTCTAGGGCTCGATTTAGGCAAACTAGTTATAAGGACTTAGTTTTTGTGCGAGGTGAGTTTTTAAGTGTTGTTGGAGCTCAAAATGAGTCCCTAAGACTTATTATAATATATTATACGTTAAAATACACATTTAGAACCCAAAAAACTTTGCTAGATTCACTTGAGCCAAAAACCCATCTAAAGGCTCGATTTAGGGAAAACTAGTTACAAAGAATTAGTTTTTGCCGAAGTGACCTTATAAGGCTTGTTGGAGCTCCAAATGAGTCTCTAAGACTTATTATAATATATTATATGTTCAAATACTCATTTACAATCAAAACAAGTTTGCTAGAGTCACTTGAGCCAAAAAAACCGTTTAAAAGCTCGATTTAGGCAAAACTAGTTATAAGGACTTAGTTTTTGCGCGAGGTGAGTTTTTAAGTGTTGTTGGAGCTCAAAATGAGTCCCTACGAATTATATTAATGTATTATATGTTCAAATAGTGATTTGGGATCACAACAACTTGGCTAGAGTCACTTGAGCCAAAATACCCATTCTAGGGCTCGATTTAGGCAAACTAGTTATAAGGACTTAGTTTTTGCGCGAGGTGAGTTTTTAAGTGTTGTTGGAGCTCAAAATGAGTCCCTAAGACTTATTATAATATATTATATGAAAATACACATTTAGAACCTAAAAACTTTGCTAGATTCACTTGGAGCCAAAAAACCCATCTAAAGGCTCGATTTAGGGAAAACTAGTTACAAAGAATTAGTTTTTGCGCGAAGTGACCTTATAAGGCTTGTTGGAGCTCCAAACGAGTCTCTAAGACTTATTATAATATATTATATGTTCAAATACTCATTTACAATCAAAACAAGTTTGCTAGAGTCACTTCGGAGCCAAAAAAACCGTTTAAAAGCTCGATTTAGGCAAAACTAGTTATAAGGACTTAGTTTTTGCGCGAGGTGAGTTTTTAAGTGTTGTTGGAGCTCAAAATGAGTCCCTACGAATTATATTAATGTATTATATGTTCAAATACTGATTTGGATCACAACAACTTTGCTAGAGTCACTTCGGAGCCAAAATACCCATTTTAGGGCTCGATTTAGGCAAACTAGTTATAAGGACTTAGTTTTTGCGCGAGGTGAGTTTTTAAGTGTTGTTGGAGCTCAAAATGAGTCCCTACGAATTATATTAATGTATTATATGTTCAAATAGTGATTTGGGATCACAACAACTTGGCTAGAGTCACTTCGGAGCCAAAATACCCATTATAGGGCTCGATTTAGGCAAACTAGTTATAAGGACTTAGTTTTTGCGCGAGGTGAGTTTTTAAGTGTTGTTGGAGCTCAAAATGAGTCCCTAAGACTTATTATAATATTATATCGTAAAATACACATTTAGAAACCTAAAAACTTTGCTAGATTCACTTCGGAGCCAAAACCCATCTAAAGGCTCGATTTAGGGAAAACTAGTTACAAAGAATTAGTTTTTGCGCGAAGTGACCTTATAAGGCTTGTTGGAGCTCAAAACGAGTCTCTAAGACTTATTATAATATATTATATGTTCAAATACTCATTTACAATCAAAACAAGTTTGCTAGAGTCACTTGGAGCCAAAAAACCGTTTAAAAGCTCGATTTAGGCAAAACTAGTTATAAGGACTTAGTTTTTGCGCGAGGTGAGTTTTTAAGTGTTGTTGGAGCTCAAAATGAGTCCCTACGAATTATATTAATGTATTATATGTTCAAATAGTGATTTGGGATCACAACAACTTGGCTAGAGTCACTTCAGAGCCAAAATACCCATTCTAGGGCTCGATTTAGGCAAACTAGTTATAAGGACTTAGTTTTTGCGCGAGGTGAGTTTTTAAGTGTTGTTGGAGCTCAAAATGAGTCCCTAAGACTTATTATAATATATTATCTGAAAATACACATTTAGAACCTAAAAAACTTTGCTAGATTCACTTCGGAGCCAAAAACCCATCTAAGGCTCGATTTAGGGAAACTAGTTACAAAGAATTAGTTTTTGCGCGAAGTGACCTTATAAGGCTTGTTGGAGCTCCAAAGAGTCTCTAAGACTTATTATAATATATTATATGTTCAAATACTCATTTACGATCAAAACAAGTTTGCTAGAGTCACTTCGGAGCCAAAAAAACCGTTTAAAAGCTCGATTTAGGCAAAAACTAGTTATAAGGACTTAGTTTTTGCGCGAGGTGAGTTTTTAAGTGTTTGTTTGAGCTCAAATTAGTCCCTACGAATTATATTAATGTATTATATGTTCAAATACTGATTTGAGATCACAACAACTTGGCTAGTGTCACTTCGGAGCCAAAATACCCATTCTAGGGCTCGATTTAGGCAACTAGTTATAAGGACTTAGTTTTTGCGCGAGGTGAGTTTTAAGTGTTGTTGGAGCTCAAACTGAGTCCCTACGATTATATTAATGTATTATATGTTCAATAGTGATTTGGGATCACAAACAACTTGGCTAGAGTCACTTCGGAGCCAAATACCATTTCTAGGGCTCGATTTTAGGCAAACTAGTTATTAAGACTAGTTTTAGCGCGAGGTGAGTTTTTAAGTGTTGTTGGAGCTCAAATGAGTCCCTCGAATTATATTAATGTATTATATGTTCAAATACTGATTTGGGATCACAAAAACTTTGCTAGAGTCACTTCGGAGCCAAAATACCCATTATCGGCTCGATTTAGGCAAATAGTTATAAGGACTTAGTTTTCTGCGAGAGGTGAGTTTTTAAGTGTTGTTGGAGCTCAAAATGAGTCCCTAAGAACTTTATTAATGTATTATATGTTCAAATACTGATTTGGGATCACAACAACTTTGCTAGAGTCACTTCGGAGCCAAAATACCCATTCTAGGTCTCGAATTTAGGCAAACTAGTTATAAGGACTTAGTTTTTGCGCGAGGTGAGTTTTTTAAGTGTTGTTTGAGCTCAAAATGAGTCCTACGAATTATATTAATGTATTATATGTTCAAATAGTGATTTGGGATCACACAACTTTGCTAGAGTCACTTCGAGGCCAAAATTCCCATTTTAGTCTCGATTAGGCAAACTAGTAGTAAGGACTTAGCTTTTTGCGCGAGGTGAGTTTTTAAGTGTTGTTGGAGCTCAAAATGAGTCCCTACGAATTTTATTAATGTATTATATGATCAAATACAGATTTGGGATCACAAACAAATTTGCTAGAGTCCCTTCGGAGCCAAAATATCCATTTTAGGCGCTCGATATCAGGCAAACTGTTATAAGGACTTAGTTTTTGCGCGCGGTGAGGTTTTAAGTGTTGTAGGAGCTCAAAATGAGTCCCTACGAATTATATTAATGTATTATATGTATCAAAATAGTGATTTGGGATCAAACAACTTTGCTAGAGTCACTTCGGAGCCAAAATACGCCATTTTAGGTCTCGATTTAGGCAAACTAGTTGTAAGGACTTAGTTTTTGCGCGAGGTGAGTTTTTAAGTGTTGTTTGAGCTCAAAATTAGTCCCTACGAATTATATTAATGTATTATATGTCCAAATACTGATTTGAGATCACAACAACTTGGCTAGTGTCACTTCGGAGCCAAAATACCCATTCTAGGGCTCGATTTAGGCAAACTAGTTATAAGGACTTAGTTTTTGCGCGAGGTGAGTTTTTAAGTGTTGTTGGAGCTCAAAATGAGTCCCTACGAATTATATTAATGTATTATATGTTCAAATAGTGATTTGGGATCACAACAACTTGGCTAGAGTCACTTCGGAGCCAAAATACCCATTCTAGGGCTCGATTTAGGCAAACTAGTTATAAGGACTTAGTTTTTGCGCGAGGTGAGTTTTTAAGTGTTGTTGGAGCTCAAAATGAGTCCCTAAGACTTATTATAATATATTATACGTTAAAATACACATTTAGAACCTAAAAAACTTTGCTAGATTCACTTGGAGCCAAAAACCCATCTAAAGGCTCGATTTAGGGAAAACTAGTTACAAAGAATTAGTTTTTGCGCGAAGTGAGCCCTTATAAGGCTTGTTGGAGCTCCAAATCGAGTCTCTAAGACTTATTATAATATATTATATGTTCAAATACTCATTTACAGATCAAAACCAGTTTGCTAGAGTCACTTCGGAGCCAAAAAAACCGTTTTTAAAAGCTCGATTTAGGCAAAACTAGTTATAAGGACTTAGTTTTTGCGCGAGGTGAGTTTTTAAGTGTTGTTTGAGCTCAAAATTAGTCCCTACGAATTATATTAATGTATTATATGTTCAAATACTGATTTGAGATCACAACAACTTGGCTAGTGTCACTTCGGAGCAAAATACCCATTCTAGGGCTCGATTTAGGCAAACTAGTTATAAGGACTTAGTTTTTGCGCGAGGTGAGTTTTTAAGTGTTGTTGGAGCTCAAAATGAGTCCCTACGAATTATATTAATGTATTATATGTTCAAATAGTGATTTGGGATCACAACAACTTGGCTAGAGTCACTTCAGAGCCAAAATACCCATTCTAGGGCTCGATTTAGGCAAACTAGTTATAAGGACTTAGTTTTTGCGCGAGGTGAGTTTTTAAGTGTTGTTGGAGCTCAAAATGAGTCCCTAAGACTTATTATAATATATTATCGTAAAATACACATTTAGAACCTAAAAAACTTTGCTAGATTCACTTCGGAGCCAAAAACCCATCTAAAGGCTCGATTTAGGGAAAACTAGTTACAAAGAATTAGTTTTTGCGCGAAGTGACCTTATAAGGCTTGTTGGAGCTCCAAACGAGTCTCTAAGACTTATTATAATATATTATCTGTTCAAATACTCATTTACAATCAAAACAAGTTTGCTAGAGTCACTTCGGAGCCAAAAAAAAAACCGTTTAAAAGCTCGATTTAGGCAAACTAGTTATAAGGACTTAGTTTTGCGCGAGGTGAGTTTTTAAGTGTTGTTTGAGCTCAAAATTAGTCCTACGAATTATATTAATGTATTATATGTTCAAATACTGATTTGAGATCACAACAACTTGGCTAGTGTCACTTCGGAGCCAAAATACCCATTCTAGGGCTCGATTTAGGCAAACTAGTTATAAGGACTTAGTTTTTGCGCGAGGTGAGTTTTTAAGTGTTGTTGGAGCTCAAAATGAGTCCCTACGAATTAATTAATGTATTATATGTTCAAATAGTGATTTGGGATCACAACAACTTGGCTAGAGTCACTTCGGAGCCAAAATACCCAATTCTAGGGCTCGATTTAGGCAAACTAGTTATAAGGACTTAGTTTTGCGCGAGGTGAGTTTTTAAGTGTTTGTTGGAGCTCAAAATGAGTCCCTAAGACTTATTATAATATATTATCGTAAAATACACATTTCGAACTCAAAAACTTTGCTAGATTCACTTCGGAGCCAAAAACCCATCTAAGGCTCGATTTAGGGGAAAACTAGTTACAAGGACTTAGTTTTTGCGCGAAGTGACCTTATAAGTGCTTGTTGGAGCTCAAAATGAGTCTCCTACGAATTATTATTAATGTATTATATGTTCAAATACTGATTTGGGATCACAACAACTTTGCTAGAGTCACTTCGGAGCCAAAAAACCATTTTAGGGCTCGATTTAGGCAAACTAGTTATAAGGACTTAGTTTTTGCGCGAGGTGAGTTTTTAGTGTTGTTGAGCTCAATATAGTCCCTACGATTATATTAATGTATTATATGTTCAAATACTGATTGGGATCACAACAACTTGGCTAGAGTCACTTCGGAGCAAAATACCCATTCTAGGGCTCGATTTAGGCAAACTAGTTATAAGGACTTAGTTTTTGCGCGAGGTGAGTTTTTAAGTGTTGTTGGAGCTCAAAATGAGTCCCTACGAATTATATTAATGTATTATATGTTCAAATAGCTGATTTGGGATCACAAACAACTTGGGCTAGAGTCACTTCGAGCCAAAATACCCATTCTAGGGCTCGATTTAGGCAAACTAGTTATAAGGACTTAGTTTTTGCGCGAGGTGAGTTTTTAAGTGTTGTTGGAGCTCAAAATGAGTCCCTAAGACTTATTATAATATATTATATTAAAATACACATTTAGAACCTAAAAAACTTCGCTAGATTCACTTCGGAGCCAAAAACCCATCTAAAGGCTCGATTTAGGGAAAACTAGTTACAAAGAATTAGTTTTTGCGCGAAGTGACCTTATAAGGCTTGTTGGAGCTCCAAACGAGTCTCTAAGACTTATTATAATATATTATCTGTTCAAATACTCATTTAGAATCAAAACAAGTTTGCTAGAGTCACTTCGGAGCCAAAAAAACCGTTTAAAAGCTCGATTTAGGCAAAACTAGTTATAAGGACTTAGTTTTTGCGCGAGGTGAGTTTTTAAGTGTTGTTGGAGCTCAAAATTAGTCCCTACGAATTATATTAATGTATTATATGTTCAAATACTGATTTGGGATCACAACAACTTGGCTAGAGTCACTTCGGAGCCAAATACCCATTCTAGGGCTCGATTTAGGCAAACTAGTTATAAGGACTTAGTTTTTGCGCGAGGTGAGTTTTTAAGTGTTGTTGGAGCTCAAAATGAGTCCCTACGAATTATATTAATGTATTATATGTTCAAATACTGATTTGGGATCACAACAACTTGGCTAGAGTCACTTCAGAGCCAAAATACCCATTCTAGGGCTCGATTTAGGCAAACTAGTTATAAGGACTTAGTTTTTGCGCGAGGTGAGTTTTAAGTGTTGTTGGAGCTCAAAATGAGTCCCTAAGTCTTATTATAATATATTATATTAAAATACACATTTAGAACCTAAAAAACTTCGCTAGATTCACTTCGGAGCCAAAAACCCATCTAAAGGCTCGATTTAGGGAAAACTAGTTACAAAGAATTAGTTTTTGCGCGAAGTGACCTTATAAGGCTTGTTGGAGCTCCAAACGAGTCTCTAAGACTTATTATAATATATTATATGTTCAAATACTCATTTAGGATCAAAACAAGTTTGCTAGAGTCACTTCGGAGCCAAAAAAACCGTTTAAAGCTCGATTTAGGCAAAACTAGTTATAAGGACTTAGTTTTTGCGCGAGGTGAGTTTTTAAGTGTTGTTTGAGCTCAAAATGAGTCCCTACGAATTATATTAATGTATTATATGTTCAAATACTGATTTGGGATCACAACAACTTGGCTAGAGTCACTTCGGAGCCAAAATACCCATTCTAGGGCTCGATTTAGGCAAACTAGTTATAAGGACTTAGTTTTTGCGCGAGGTGAGTTTTTAAGTGTTGTTGGAGCTCAAAATGAGTCCCTACGAATTATATTAATGTATTATATGTTCAAATACTGATTTGGGATCACAACAACTTGGCTAGAGTCACTTCGGAGCCAAAATACCCATTCTAGGGCTCGATTTAGGCAAACTAGTTATAAGGACTTAGTTTTTGCGCGAGGTGAGTTTTTAAGTGTTGTTTGAGCTCAAAATGAGTCCCTAAGACTTATTATAATATATTATCTTAAAATATACATTTAGAAACCTAAAAACTTCGCTAGATTCACTTCGGAGCCAAAAACCCATCTAAAGGCTCGATTTAGGGAAAACTAGTTACAAAGAATTAGTTTTTGCGCGAAGTGACCTTATAGGCTTGTTGGAGCTCCAACGAGTCTCTAAGACTTATTATAATATATTATATGTTCAAATACTCATTTAGATCAAAACAAGTTTGCTAGAGTCACTTCGGAGCCAAAAAAACCGTTTAAAAGCTCGATTTAGGCAAACTAGTTATAAGGACTTAGTTTTTGCGCGAGGTGAGTTTTTAAGTGTTGTTGAGCTCAAAATGAGTCCCTACGAATTATATTAATGTATTATATGTTCAAATACTGATTTGGATCACAACAACTTGGCTAGAGTCACTTCGGAGCCAAAATACCCATTCTAGGGCTCGATTTAGGCAAACTAGTTATAAGGACTTAGTTTTTGCGCGAGGTGAGTTTTTAAGTGTTGTTGGAGCTCAAAATGAGTGCCTACGAATTATATTAATGTATTATACGTTCAAATACTGATTTGGGATCACAACAACTTGGCTAGAGTCACTTCGGAGCCAAAATACCCGATTCTAGGGCTCGATTTAGACAAACTAGTTATAAGGACTTAGTTTTTGGCGAGGTGATTTTTAAGTGTTGTTTGAGCTCAAAATGAGTCCCTAAGACTTATTATAATATATTATATTAAAATAAACATTTAGAACCTAAAAAACTTCGCTAGATTCACTTCGGAGCCAAAAACTCATCTAAAGGCTCGATTTAGGGAAAACTAGTTACAAAGAATTAGTTTTTGCGCAAAGTGAGCTTATAAGGCTTGTTGGAGCTCCAAACGAGTCTCTAAGACTTCTTATAATATATTATATGTTCAAATACTCATTTATGATCAAAACAAGTTTGCTAGAGTCACTTCGGAGCCAAAAAAAACCGTTTATAAAGCTCGATTTAGGCAAACTAGTTATAAGGACTTAGTTTTTGCGCGAGGTGAGTTTTTAAGTGTTGTTGGAGCTCAAAATGAGTCCCTACGAATGATATTAATGTATTATATGTTCAAATACTGATTTGGGATCACAACAACTTGGCTAGAGTCACTTCGGAGCCAAAATACCCATTCTAGGGCTCGATTTAGGCAAACTAGTTATAAGGACTTAGTTTTTGCGCATGGTGAGTTTTTAAGTGTTGTTGAGCTCAAAATGAGTCCCTACGAATTATATTAATGTATTATATGTTCAAATACTGATTTGGGATCACAACAACTTGGCTAGAGTCACTTCTGAGCCGAAATACCCATTCTAGGGCTCGATTTAGGCAAACTAGTTATAAGGACTTAGTTTTTGCGCGAGGTGAGTTTTTAAGTGTTGTTTGAGCTCAAAATGAGTCCCTACGAACTATATTAATGTATTATATGTTCAAATACTGATTGGGATCACAACAACTTGGCTAGAGTCACTTCGGAGCCAAAATACCCGTTCTAAGGCTCGATTTAGGCAAACTAGTTATAAGGACTTAGTTTCTGCGCGAGGTGAGTTTTTAAGTGTTGTTTGAGCTCAAAATGAGTCCCTACGAATTATATTAATGTATTATATGTTCAAATACTGATTTGGAGATCACAACAACTTGGCTAGAGTCACTTCGGAGCCAAAATACCCATTCTAGGGCTCGATTTAGGCAAACTAGTTATAAGGACTTAGTTTTTGCGCGAGGTGAGTTTTTAAGTGTTGTTTGAGCTCAAAATGAGTCCCTACGAATTATATTAATGTATTATATGTTCAAATACTGATTTGGATCACAACAACTTGGCTAGAGTCACTTCTGAGCCAAAATACCGATTCTAGGGCTCGATTTAGGCAAACTAGTTATAAGGACTTAGTTTTTGCGCGAGGTGAGTTTTTAAGTGTTGTTGGAGCTCAAAATGAGTCCCTAAGACTTATTATAATATATTATCGTAAATAAACATTTAGAACCTAAAAAACTTTGCTAGATTCACTTCGGAGCCAAAAACCCATCTAAAGGCTCGATTTAGGGAAAACTAGTTACAAAGAATTAGTTTTTGCGCGAAGTGACCTTATAAGGCTTGTTGGAGCTCCAAACGAGTCTCTAAGACTTATTATAATATATTATATGTTCAAATACTCATTTACAGATCAAAACAAGTTTGCTAGAGTCACTTCGGAGCCAAAAAAACCGTTTAAAAGCTCGATTTAGGCAAAACTAGTTATAAGGACTTAGTTTTTGCGCGAGGTGAGTTTTTAAGTGTTGTTTGAGCTCAAAATTAGTCCCTACGAATTATATTAATGTATTATATGTTCAAATACTGATTTGAGATCACAACAACTTGGCTAGTGTCACTTCGGAGCCAAAATACCCATTCTAGGGCTCGATTTAGGCAAACTAGTTATAAGGACTTAGTTTTTGCGCGAGGTGAGTTTTTAAGTGTTGTTGGAGCTCAAAATGAGTCCCTACGAATTATATTAATGTATTATATGTTCAAATAGTGATTTGGGATCACAACAACTTGGCTAGAGTCACTTCAGAGCCAAAATACCCATTCTAGGGCTCGATTTAGGCAAACTAGTTATAAGGACTTAGTTTTTGCGCGAGGTGAGTTTTTAAGTGTTGTTGGAGCTCAAAATGAGTCCCTAAGACTTATTATAATATATTATCTTAAAATACACATTTAGAACCTAAAAAACTTTGCTAGATTCACTTCGGAGCCAAAAACCCATCTAAAGGCTCGATTTAGGGAAAACTAGTTACAAAGAATTAGTTTTTGCGCGAAGTGACCTTATAAGGCTTGTTGGAGCTCCAAACGAGTCTCTAAGACTTATTATAATATATTATATGTTCAAATACTCATTTACAATCAAAACAAGTTTGCTAGAGTCACTTCGGAGCCAAAAAAAACCGTTTAAAAGCTCGATTTAGGCAAAACTAGTTATAAGGACTTAGTTTTTGCGCGAGGTGAGTTTTTAAGTGTTGTTTGAGCTCAAAATTAGTCCCTACGAATTATATTAATGTATTATATGTTCAAATACTGATTTGAGATCACAACAACTTGGCTAGTGTCACTTCGGAGCCAAAATACCCATTCTAGGGCTCGATTTAGGCAAACTAGTTATAAGGACTTAGTTTTTGCGCGAGGTGAGTTTTTAAGTGTTGTTGGAGCTCAAAATGAGTCCCTACGAATTATATTAATGTATTATATGTTCAAATAGTGATTTGGATCACAACAACTTGGCTAGAGTCACTTCAGAGCCAAAATACCCATTCTAGGGCTCGATTTAGGCAAACTAGTTATAAGGACTTAGTTTTTGCGCGAGGTGAGTTTTTAAGTGTTGTTGGAGCTCAAAATGAGTCCCTAAGACTTATTATAATATATTATCGTAAAATACACATTTAGAAACTAAAAAACTTTGCTAGATTCACTTCGGAGCCAAAAACCCATCTAAAGGCTCGATTTAGGGAAAACTAGTTACAAAGAATTAGTTTTTGCGCGAAGTGACCTTATAAGGCTTGTTGGAGCTCCAAACGAGTCTCTAAGACTTATTATAATATATTATATGTTCAAATACTCATTTACAATCAAAACAAGTTTGCTAGAGTCACTTCGGAGCCAAAAAAACCGTTTAAAAGCTCGATTTAGGCAAAACTAGTTATAAGGACTTAGTTTTTGCGCGAGGTGAGTTTTTAAGTGTTGTTTGAGCTCAAAATTAGTCCCTACGAATTATATTAATGTATTATATGTTCAAATACTGATTTGAGATCACAACAACTTGGCTAGTGTCACTTCGGAGCCAAAATACCCATTCTAGGGCTCGATTTAGGCAAACTAGTTATAAGGACTTAGTTTTTGCGCGAGGTGAGTTTTTAAGTGTTGTTGGAGCTCAAAATGAGTCCCTACGAATTATATTAATGTATTATATGTTCAAATAGTGATTTGGGATCACAACAACTTGGCTAGAGTCACTTCAGAGCCAAAATACCCATTCTAGGGCTCGATTTAGGCAAACTAGTTATAAGGACTTAGTTTTTGCGCGAGGTGAGTTTTTAAGTGTTGTTGGAGCTCAAAATGAGTCCCTAAGACTTATTATAATATATTATCGTAAAATACACATTTAGAAACTAAAAAACTTTGCTAGATTCACTTCGGAGCCAAAAACCCATCTAAAGGCTCGATTTAGGGAAAACTAGTTACAAAGAATTAGTTTTTGCGCGAAGTGACCTTATAAGGCTTGTTGGAGCTCCAAACGAGTCTCTAAGACTTATTATAATATATTATATGTTCAAATACTCATTTACAATCAAAACGAGTTTGCTAGAGTCACTTCGGAGCCAAAAAAACCGTTTAAAAGCTCGATTTAGGCAAAACTAGTTATAAGGACTTAGTTTTTGCGCGAGGTGAGTTTTTAAGTGTTGTTTGAGCTCAAATTTAGTCCCTACGAATTATATTAATGTATTATATGTTCAAATACTGATTTGAGATCACAACAACTTGGCTAGTGTCACTTCGGAGCCAAAATACCCATTCTAGGGCTCGATTTAGGCAAACTAGTTATAAGGACTTAGTTTTTGCGCGAGGTGAGTTTTTAAGTGTTGTTGGAGCTCAAAATGAGTCCCTACGAATTATATTAATGTATTATATATTCAAATAGTGATTTGGGATCACAACAACTTGGCTAGAGTCACTTCAGAGCCAAAATACCCATTCTAGGGCTCGATTTAGGCAAACTAGTTATAAGGACTTAGTTTTTGCGCGAGGTGAGTTTTTAAGTGTTGTTGGAGCTCAAAATGAGTCCCTAAGACTTATTATAATATATTATCATAAAATACACATTTAGAAACTAAAAAACTTTGCTAGATTCACTTCGGAGCCAAAAACCCATCTAAAGGCTCGATTTAGGGAAAACTAGTTACAAAGAATTAGTTTTTGCGCGAAGTGACCTTATAAGGCTTGTTGGAGCTCCAAACGAGTCTCTAAGACTTATTATAATATATTATATGTTCAAATACTCATTTACAATCAAAACAGTTTGCTAGAGTCACTTCGGAGCCAAAAAAACCGTTTAAAAGCTCGATTTAGGCAAAACTAGTTATAAGGACTTAGTTTTTGCGCGAGGTGAGTTTTTAAGTGTTGTTTGAGCTCAAAATTAGTCCCTACGAATTATATTAATGTATTATATGTTCAAATACTGATTTGAGATCACAACAACTTGGCTAGTGTCACTTCGGAGCCAAAATACCCATTCTAGGGCTCGATTTAGGCAAACTAGTTATAAGGACTTAGTTTTTGCGCGAGGTGAGTTTTTAAGTGTTGTTGGAGCTCAAAATGAGTCCCTACGAATTATATTAATGTATTATATGTTCAAATAGTGATTTGGGATCACAACAACTTGGCTAGAGTCACTTCAGAGCCAAAATACCCATTCTAGGGCTCGATTTAGGCAAACTAGTTATAAGGACTTAGTTTTTGCGCGAGGTGAGTTTTTAAGTGTTGTTGGAGCTCAAAATGAGTCCCTAAGACTTATTATAATATATTATCGTAAAATACACTTTAGAAACTAAAAAACTTTGCTAGATTCACTTCGGAGCCAAAAACCCATCTAAAGGCTCGATTTAGGGAAAACTAGTTACAAAGAATTAGTTTTTGCGCGAAGTGACCTTATAAGGCTTGTTGGAGCTCCAAACGAGTCTCTAAGACTTATTATAATATATTATATGTTCAAATACTCATTTACAATCAAAACAAGTTTGCTAGAGTCACTTCGGAGCCAAAAAAACCGTTTAAAAGCTCGATTTAGGCAAAACTAGTTATAAGGACTTAGTTTTTGCGCGAGGTGAGTTTTTAAGTGTTGTTTGAGCTCAAAATTAGTCCCTACGAATTATATTAATGTATTATATGTTCAAATACTGATTTGAGATCACAACAACTTGGCTAGTGTCACTTCGGAGCCAAAATACCCATTCTAGGGCTCGATTTAGGCAAAACTAGTTATAAGGACTTAGTTTTTGCGCGAGGTGAGTTTTTAAGTGTTGTTGGAGCTCAAAATGAGTCCCTACGAATTATATTAATGTATTATATGTTCAAATACTGATTTGGGATCACAACAACTTGGCTAGAGTCACTTCGGAGCCAAAATACCCATTCTAGGGCTCGATTTAGGCAAACTAGTTATAAGGACTTAGTTTTTGCGCGAGGTGAGTTTTTAAGTGTTGTTGAGCTCAAAATGAGTCCCTACGACTTATATTAATGTATTATATGTTCAAATACTGATTTGGATCACAACAACTTAGCTAGAGTCACTTCGGAGCCAAAATACCCATTCTAAGGGCTCGATTTAGGGCAAACTAGTTATAAGGACTTAGTTTTTGCGCGAGGTGAGTTTTTAAGTGTTGTTGAGCTCAAAATGAGTCCCTAACGACTTATATATATGTATTATATGTTCAAATACTGATTTAGATCACAACAACTTGGCTAGAGTCACTTCGGAGCCAAAAAAACCGTTTAAAGGCTCGATTTAGGCAAAACTAGTTATAAGGACTTAGTTTTTGCGCGAGGTGAGTTTTTAAGTGTTGTTGGAGCTCAAAATGAGTCCCTACGAATTATATTAATGTATTATATGTTCAAATAGTGATTTGGGATCACAACAACTTGGCTAGAGTCACTTCGGAGCCAAAATACCCATTCTAGGGCTCGATTTAGGCAAACTAGTTATAAGGACTTAGTTTTTGCGCGAGGTGAGTTTTTAAGTGTTGTTGGAGCTCAAAATGAGTCCCTAAGACTTATTATAATATATTATCGTAAAATACACATTTAGAACCTAAAAAAGTTTGCTAGATTCACTTCGGAGCCAAAAACCCATCTAAAGGCTCGATTTAGGGAAAACTAGTTACAAAGAATTAGTTTTTGCGCGAAGTGACCTTATAAGGCTTGTTGGAGCTCCAAACGAGTCTCTAAGACTTATTATAATATATTATATGTTCAAATACTCATTTACAATCAAAACAAGTTTGCTAGAGTCACTTCGGAGCCAAAAAAACCGTTTAAAAGCTCGATTTAGGCAAAACTAGTTATAAGGACTTAGTTTTTGCGCGAGTGAGTTTTTAAGTGTGTTTGAGCTCAAAATTAGTCCCTACGAATTATATTAATGTATTATATGTTCAAATACTGATTTGAGATCACAACAACTTGGCTAGTGTCACTTCGGAGCCAAAATACCCATTCTAGGGCTCGATTTAGGCAAACTAGTTATAAGGACTTAGTTTTTGCGCGAGGTGAGTTTTTAAGTGTTGTTGGAGCTCAAAATGAGTCCCTACGAATTATATTAATGTATTATATGTTCAAATAGTGATTTGGGATCACAACAACTTGGCTAGAGTCACTTCAGAGCCAAAATACCCATTCTAGGGCTCGATTTAGGCAAACTAGTTATAAGGACTTAGTTTTTGCGCGAGGTGAGTTTTTAAGTGTTGTTGGAGCTCAAAATGAGTCCCTAAGACTTATTATAATATATTATCATAAAATACACATTTAGAAACTAAAAAACTTTGCTAGATTCACTTCGGAGCCAAAAACCCATCTAAAGGCTCGATTTAGGGAAAACTAGTTACAAAGAATTAGTTTTTGCGCGAAGTGACCTTATAAGGCTTGTTGGAGCTCCAAACGAGTCTCTAAGACTTATTATAATATATTATATGTTCAAATACTCATTTACAATCAAAACAAGTTTGCTAGAGTCACTTCGGAGCCAAAAAAAACCGTTTAAAAGCTCGATTTAGGCAAAACTAGTTATAAGGACTTAGTTTTTGCGCGAGGTGAGTTTTTAAGTGTTGTTTGAGCTCAAAATTAGTCCCTACGAATTATATTAATGTATTATATGTTCAAATACTGATTTGAGATCACAACAACTTGGCTAGTGTCACTTCGGAGCCAAAATACCCATTCTAGGGCTCGATTTAGGCAAACTAGTTATAAGGACTTAGTTTTTGCGCGAGGTGAGTTTTTAAGTGTTGTTGGAGCTCAAAATGAGTCCCTACGAATTATATTAATGTATTATATGTTCAAATAGTGATTTGGGATCACAACAACTTGGCTAGAGTCACTTCAGAGCCAAAATACCCATTCTAGGGCTCGATTTAGGCAAACTAGTTATAAGGACTTAGTTTTTGCGCGAGGTGAGTTTTTAAGTGTTGTTGGAGCTCAAAATGAGTCCCTAAGACTTATTATAATATATTATCATAAAATACACATTTAGAAACTAAAAAACTTTGCTAGATTCACTTCGGAGCCAAAAACCCATCTAAAGGCTCGATTTAGGGAAAACTAGTTACAAAGAATTAGTTTTTGCGCGAAGTGACCTTATAAGGCTTGTTGGAGCTCCAAACGAGTCTCTAAGACTTATTATAATATATTATCTGTTCAAATACTCATTTACAATCAAAACAAGTTTGCTAGAGTCACTTCGGAGCCAAAAAAACCGTTTAAAAGCTCGATTTAGGCAAAACTAGTTATAAGGACTTAGTTTTTGCGCGAGGTGAGTTTTTAAGTGTTGTTTGAGCTCAAAATTAGTCCCTACGAATTATATTAATGTATTATATGTTCAAATACTGATTTGAGATCACAACAACTTGGCTAGTGTCACTTCGGAGCCAAAATACCCATTCTAGGGCTCGATTTAGGCAAACTAGTTATAAGGACTTAGTTTTTGCGCGAGGTGAGTTTTTAAGTGTTGTTGGAGCTCAAAATGAGTCCCTACGAATTATATTAATGTATTATATGTTCAAATAGTGATTTGGGATCACAACAACTTGGCTAGAGTCACTTCAGAGCCAAAATACCCATTCTAGGGCTCGATTTAGGCAAACTAGTTATAAGGACTTAGTTTTTGCGCGAGGTGAGTTTTTAAGTGTTGTTGGAGCTCAAAATGAGTCCCTAAGACTTATTATAATATATTATCGTAAAATACACATTTAGAAACTAAAAAACTTTGCTAGATTCACTTCGGAGCCAAAAACCCATCTAAAGGCTCGATTTAGGGAAAACTAGTTACAAAGAATTAGTTTTTGCGCGAAGTGACCTTATAAGGCTTGTTGGAGCTCCAAACGAGTCTCTAAGACTTATTATAATATATTATATGTTCAAATACTCATTTACAATCAAAACAAGTTTGCTAGAGTCACTTCGGAGCCAAAAAAAACCGTTTAAAAGCTCGATTTAGGCAAAACTAGTTATAAGGACTTAGTTTTTGCGCGAGGTGAGTTTTTAAGTGTTGTTTGAGCTCAAAATTAGTCCCTACGAATTATATTAATGTATTATATGTTCAAATACTGATTTGAGATCACAACAACTTGGCTAGTGTCACTTCGGAGCCAAAATACCCATTCTAGGGCTCGATTTAGGCAAACTAGTTATAAGGACTTAGTTTTTGCGCGAGGTGAGTTTTTAAGTGTTGTTGGAGCTCAAAATGAGTCCCTACGAATTATATTAATGTATTATATGTTCAAATAGTGATTTGGGATCACAACAACTTGGCTAGAGTCACTTCAGAGCCAAAATACCCATTCTAGGGCTCGATTTAGGCAAACTAGTTATAAGGACTTAGTTTTTGCGCGAGGTGAGTTTTTAAGTGTTGTTGGAGCTCAAAATGAGTCCCTAAGACTTATTATAATATATTATCGTAAAATACACATTTAGAAACTAAAAAACTTTGCTAGATTCACTTCGGAGCCAAAAACCCATCTAAAGGCTCGATTTAGGGAAAACTAGTTACAAAGAATTAGTTTTTGCGCGAAGTGACCTTATAAGGCTTGTTGGAGCTCCAAACGAGTCTCTAAGACTTATTATAATATATTATATGTTCAAATACTCATTTACAATCAAAACAAGTTTGCTAGAGTCACTTCGGAGCCAAAAAAACCGTTTAAAAGCTCGATTTAGGCAAAACTAGTTATAAGGACTTAGTTTTTGCGCGAGGTGAGTTTTTAAGTGTTGTTTGAGCTCAAAATTAGTCCCTACGAATTATATTAATGTATTATATGTTCAAATACTGATTTGAGATCACAACAACTTGGCTAGTGTCACTTCGGAGCCAAAATACCCATTCTAGGGCTCGATTTAGGCAAACTAGTTATAAGGACTTAGTTTTTGCGCGAGGTGAGTTTTTAAGTGTTGTTGGAGCTCAAAATGAGTCCCTACGAATTATATTAATGTATTATATGTTCAAATAGTGATTTGGGATCACAACAACTTGGCTAGAGTCACTTCAGAGCCAAAATACCCATTCTAGGGCTCGATTTAGGCAAACTAGTTATAAGGACTTAGTTTTTGCGCGAGGTGAGTTTTTAAGTGTTGTTGGAGCTCAAAATGAGTCCCTAAGACTTATTATAATATATTATCGTAAAATACACATTTAGAACGTAAAAAACTTTGCTAGATTCACTTCGGAGCCAAAAACCCATCTAAAGGCTCGATTTAGGGAAAACTAGAATTAGTTTTTGCGCGAAGTGACCTTATAAGGCTTGTTGGAGCTCCAAACGAGTCTCTAAGACTTATTATAATATATTATATGTTCAAATACTCATTTACAATCAAAACAAGTTTGCTAGAGTCACTTCGGAGCCAAAAAAACCGTTTAAAAGCTCGATTTAGGCAAAACTAGTTATAAGGACTTAGTTTTTGCGCGAGGTGAGTTTTTAAGTGTTGTTTGAGCTCAAAATTAGTCCCTACGAATTATATTAATGTATTATATGTTCAAATACTGATTTGAGATCACAACAACTTGGCTAGTGTCACTTCGGAGCCAAAATACCCATTCTAGGGCTCGATTTAGGCAAACTAGTTATAAGGACTTAGTTTTTGCGCGAGGTGAGTTTTTAAGTGTTGTTGGAGCTCAAAATGAGTCCCTACGAATTATATTAATGTATTATATATTCAAATAGTGATTTGGGATCACAACAACTTGGCTAGAGTCACTTCGGAGCCAAAATACCCATTCTAGGGCTCGATTTAGGCAAACTAGTTATAAGGACTTAGTTTTTGCGCGAGGTGAGTTTTTAAGTGTTGTTGGAGCTCAAAATGAGTCCCTAAGACTTATTTTAATGTATTATATGTCAAATACTCATTTAGATCACAAAAACTTTGCTAGTTCACTTGGAGCCAAAATACCCATTCTAAAGGCTCGATTTAGGCAAACTAGTTATAAGGACTTAGTTTTTGCGCGAGGTGACTTTTTAAGTGTTTTGGAGCTCAAAATGAGTCCCTAAGAATTATATTAATGTATTATATGTTCAAATACTGATTTGGGATCACAACAACTTGGCTAGAGTCACTTGGAGCCAAAATACCCTTTCTAGGGCTCGATTTAGGCAAACTAGTTATAAGGACTTAGTTTTTGCGCGAGGTGAGTTTTTAAGTGTTGTTGGAGCTCAAAATGAGTCCCTAAGACTTATTATAATATATTATGTTAAAATACACATTTAGAACCTAAAAAACTTTGCTAGATTCACTTCGGAGCCAAAAACCCATCTAAAGGCTCGATTTAGGGAAAACTAGTTACAAAGAATTAGTTTTTGCGCGAAGTGACCTTATAAGGGCTTGTTGGAGCTCAAACGAGTCTCTAAGACTTATTATAATATATTATATGTTCAAATACTCATTTACAATCAAAACAAGTTTGCTAGAGTCACTTCGGAGCCAAAAAAACCGTTTAAAAGCTCGATTTAGGCAAAACTAGTTATAAGGACTTAGTTTTTGCGCGAGGTGAGTTTTTAAGTGTTGTTTGAGCTCAAATTAGTCCCTACGAATTATATTAATGTATTATATGTTCAAATACTGATTTGAGATCACAACAACTTGGCTAGTGTCACTTCGGAGCCAAAATACCCATTCTAGGGCTCGATTTAGGCAAACTAGTTATAAGGACTTAGTTTTTGCGCGAGGTGAGTTTTTAAGTGTTGTTGGAGCTCAAAATGAGTCCCTACGAATTATATAATGTATTATATGTTCAAATAGTGATTTGGGATCACAACAACTTGGCTAGAGTCACTTGGAGCCAAATACCCATTCTAGGGCTCGATTTAGGCAAACTAGTTATAAGGACTTAGTTTTTGCGCGAGGTGAGTTTTTAAGTGTTGTTGGAGCTCAAAATGAGGTCCCTACGAAATTATATAAAGTATTATATCGTTAATACTGATTTGGGATCACAACAACTTGCTAGAGTCACTTCGGAGCCAAAATACCCATTCTAAGGGCTCGATTTAGGCAAACTAGTTAATAAGGACTTAGTTTTTGCGCGAGGTGAGTTTAGTGTTGTTTGAGCTCAAAATGAGTCCCTAAGACTTATTATAATATATTATCGTAAAATACACATTTAGAACCTAAAAAATTTGCTAGATTCACTTCGGAGCCAAAAACCCATCTAAAAGGCTCGATTTAGGGAAACTAGTTACAAAGAATTAGTTTTTGCGCGACGTGACTTTTAAGGCTTGTTGGAGCTCCAAACGAGTCCTCTAAGACTTATTATAATATATTATATGTTCAAATACTCATTTAGATCAAAACAAGCTGGCTAGAGTCACTTCGGAGCCAAAAAAACCGTTTCAAAGCTCGATTTAGGCAAACTATTTATAAGGACTTACGTTTTTGCGCGAGGTGCAGTTTTTAAGTGTTGTTGAGCTCAAAATGAGTCCCTACGAATTATATTAATGTATTATATGTTCAAATACTGATTTGGATCACAACAACTTGGCTAGTGTCACTTCGGAGCCAAATACCCATTCTAGGGCTCGATTTAGGCAAACTAGTTATAAGGACTTAGTTTTTCGCGAGGTGAGTTTTTAAGTGTTGTTGGAGCTCAAAATGAGTCCCTACGAATTATATTAATGTATTATATGTTAAAATAGTGATTTGGGATCACAACAACTTGGCTAGAGTCACTTCGGAGCCAAAATACCCATTCTAGGCTCGATTTAGGGCAAACTAGTTATAAGGACTTAGTTTTTGCGCGAGGTGAGTTTTAAGTGTTGTTGGAGCTCAAAATGAGTCCCTAAGACTTATTATAATATATTATCGTAAAATACACATTTAGAACCTAAAAAACTTTGCTAGATTCACTTCGGAGCCAAAAACCCATCTAAAGGCTCGATTTAGGGAAAACTAATTACAAAGAATTAGTTTTTGCGCGAAGTGACCTTATAAGGCTTGTTGGAGCTCCAAACGAGTCTCTAAGACTTATTATAATATATTATATGTTCAAATACTCATTTACAATCAAAACAAGTTTGCTAGAGTCACTTCGGAGCCAAAAAAAACCGTTTAAAAAGCTCGATTTAGGCAAAACTAGTTATAAGGACTTAGTTTTTTCGCGACGTGAGTTTTTAAGTGTTGTTTGAGCTAAAAATTAGTCCCTACGAATTATATTAATGTATTATAAGTTCAAATACTGATTTGAGATCACAACAACTTGGCTAGTGTCACTTCGGAGCCAAAATACCCTTTCTAGGGCTCGATTTAGGCAAACTATTTATAAGGACTTACTTTTTGCGGGAGGTCAGTTTTTAAGTGTTTGTTGGAGCTCAAATGAGTCCTACGAATTATATTAATGTATTATATGTTCAAATAGTGATTTGGGATCACAACAACTTGGCTAGAGTCACTTCGGAGCCAAATACCCATTCTAGGGCTCGATTAGGCAAACTAGTTATAAGGACTTAGTTTTTGCGCGAGGTGAGTTTTAAGTGTTGTTGGAGCTCAAAATGAGTCCCTAAGACTTATTATAATATATTATCATAAAATACACATTTAGAACCTAAAAAACTTGCTAGATCACTTCGGAGCCAAAAACCCATCTAAAGGCTCGATTTAGGGAAAACTAGTTACAAAGAATTAGTTTTAGCGTGAAAGTGACCTTATAAGGCTTGTTGCAGCTCAAACGAGGTCTCTAAGACTTATTATAATATATTATATGTTCAAATACTCATTTACAGATCAAAAACAAGTTGCTAGAGTCACTTCGGAGCCAAAAAAAACCGTTTATAGGGCTCGATTTAGGCAAAACTAGTTATAAGGACTTAGTTTTTGCGCGAGGTGAGTTTTTAAGTGTTGTTTGAGCTCAAAATGAGTCTCTACGAATTATATTAATGTATTATATGTTCAAATACTGATTTGAGATCACAACAACTTGGCTAGTGTCACTTCGGAGCCAAAATACCATTCTAGGGCTCGATTTAGGCAAACTAGTTATAAGGACTTAGTTTTTTGCGCGAGGTGAGTTTTTAAGTGTTGTTGGAGCTCAAAATGAGTCCCTACGAATTATATTAATGTATTATATGTTCAAATAGCTGATTTGGGATCACAACAACTTGGCTAGAGTCACTTCGAGAGCCAAAATACCCATTTAGGGCTCGATTTAGGCAAACTAGTTATAAGGACTTAGTTTTTGCGCGAGGTGAGTTTTTAAGTGTTGTTGGAGCTCAAAATGAGTCCCTAAGACTTATTATAATATATTATCGTAAAATACACATTTAGAACCTAAAAAACTTTGCTAGATTCACTTCGGAGCCAAAAACCCATCTAAAGGCTCGATTTAGGGGAAAACAAGTTACAAAGAATTAGTTTTTGCGCGAAGTGACCTTATAAGGCTTGTTGGAGCTTCCAAACGAGTCTCTAAGACTTATTATAATATATTATCTGTTCTAATACTCATTTACAATCAAACAAGTTTGCTAGAGTCACTTCGGAGCCAAAAAAAACCGTTTAAAAAGCTCGATTTAGGCAAAACGAGTTATAAGACTTAGTTTTTGCGCGAGGTGAGTTTTTAAGTGTTGTTTGAGCTCAAATTAGGTCCTACGAATTATATTAATGTATTATATGTTCAAATACTGATTTGAGATCACAACAACTTGGCTAGTGTCACTTCGGAGCCAAAATACCCATTCTAGGGCTCGATTTAGGCAAACTAGTTATAAGGACTTAGTTTTTGCGCGAGGTGAGTTTTTTAAGTGTTGTTGGAGCTCAAAATGAGTCCCTAAGAATTATATTAATGTATTATATGTTCAAATACTGATTTGGGATCACAACAACTTGGCTAGAGTCACTTGGAGCCAAAATACCCATTCTAGGGCTCGATTTAGGCAAACTAGTTATAAGGACTTAGTTTTTGCGCGAGGTGAGTTTTTAAGTGTTGTTGGAGCTCAAAATGAGTCCCTAAGACTTATTATAATATATTATATGTTAAAATACACATTTTAGAACCAAAAAACTTTGCTAGATTCACTTGGAGCCAAAAACCCATCTAAAGGCTCGATTTAGGGAAAACTAGTTACAAAGAATTAGTTTTTCGCGAGGTGACCTTTTAAGGCTTGTTGGAGCTCAAAATGAGTCTCTAAGACTTATTATAATATATTATATGTTCAAATACTCATTTACAATCAAAACAAGTTTGCTAGAGTCACTTGAGCCAAAAAACCAATTCTAAGGGCTCGATTTAGGCAAAACTAGTTATAAGGACTTAGTTTTTGCGCGAGGTGAGTTTTTAAGTGTTGTTTGAGCTCAAAATTAGTCCCTAAGAATTATATTAATGTATTATATGTTCAAATACTGATTTGAGATCACAACAACTTGGCTAGTGTCACTTGGAGCCAAAATACCCATTCTAGGGCTCGATTTAGGCAAACTAGTTATAAGGACTTAGTTTTTGCGCGAGGTGAGTTTTTAAGTGTTGTTGGAGCTCAAAATGAGTCCCTAAGAATTATAATAATGTATTATATGTTCAAATACTGATTTAGACACAACAACTTTGCTAGAGTCACTTGGAGCCAAAATACCCATTCTAAGGGCTCGATTTAGCCAAACTAGTTATAAGGACTTAGTTTTTGGCGAGGTGACTTTTTAAGTCTTGTTGGAGCTCAAAATGAGTCCCTAAGACTTATTTTAATGTATTATATGTTCAAATACTGATTTAGATCACAACAACTTGGCTAGTGTCACTTCGGGAGCCAAAAACCCATTTAAGGCTCGATTTAGCCAAACTAGTTATAAGGACTTAGTTTTTGCGCGAGGTGAGTTTTTAAGTGTTGTTGGAGCTCAAAATGAGTCCCTAAGAATTATATTAATGTATTATATGTTCAAATACTGATTTGGGATCACAACAACTTGGCTAGAGTCACTTGGAGCCAAAATACCCATTCTAGGGCTCGATTTAGGCAAACTAGTTATAAGGACTTAGTTTTTGCGCGAGGTGAGTTTTTAAGTGTTGTTGGAGCTCAAAATGAGTCCCTAAGACTTATTATAATATATTATATTAAAATACACATTTAGAACCTAAAAAACTTTGCTAGATTCACTTGGAGCCAAAAACCCATCTAAAGGCTCGATTTAGGGAAAACTAGTTACAAAGAATTAGTTTTTGCGCGAAGTGACCTTATAAGGCTTGTTGGAGCTCCAAACGAGTCTCTAAGACTTATTATAATATATTATATGTTCAAATACTCATTTACAATCAAAACAAGTTTGCTAGAGTCACTTGGAGCCAAAAAAACCGTTTAAAAGCTCGATTTAGGCAAAACTAGTTATAAGGACTTAGTTTTTGCGCGAGGTGAGTTTTTAAGTGTTGTTTGAGCTCAAAATTAGTCCCTACGAATTATATTAATGTATTATATGTTCAAATACTGATTTGAGATCACAACAACTTGGCTAGTGTCACTTGAGCCAAAATACCCATTCTAGGGCTCGATTTAGGCAAACTAGTTATAAGGACTTAGTTTTTGCGCGAGGTGAGTTTTTTAAGTGTTGTTGGAGCTCAAAATGAGTCCCTACGAATTATATTAATGTATTATATGTTCAAATAGTGATTTGGGATCACAACAACTTGGCTAGAGTCACTTTGAGCCAAAATACCCATTCTAGGGCTCGATTTAGGCAAACTAGTTATAAGGACTTAGTTTTTGCGCGAGGTGAGTTTTTTAAGTGTTGTTGGAGCTCAAAATGAGTCCCTAAGACTTATTATAATATATTATACGTTAAAATACACATTTAGAACCTAAAAAACTTTGCTAGATTCACTTGGAGCCAAAAACCCATCTAAAGGCTCGATTTAGGGAAAACTAGTTACAAAGAATTAGTTTTTCGCGAAGTGACCTTATAAGGCTTGTTGGAGCTCCAAACGAGTCTCTAAGACTTATTATAATATATTATATGTTCAAATACTCATTTACAATCAAAACAAGTTTGCTAGAGTCACTTGGAGCCAAAAAAAACCGTTTAAAAGCTCGATTTAGGCAAAACTAGTTATAAGGACTTAGTTTTTGCGCGAGGTGAGTTTTTTAAGTGTTGTTTGAGCTCAAAATTAGTCCCTACGAATTATATTAATGTATTATATGTTCAAATACTGATTTGAGATCACAACAACTTGGCTAGTGTCACTTGAGCCAAAATACCCATTCTAGGGCTCGATTTAGGCAAACTAGTTATAAGGACTTAGTTTTTGCGCGAGGTGAGTTTTTAAGTGTTGTTGGAGCTCAAAATGAGTCCCTAAGAATTATATTAATGTATTATATGTTCAAATACTGATTTGGAATCACAACAACTTG
The DNA here is from genome assembly GCA_018132145.1 of Boehmeria nivea var. tenacissima. Taxonomy (NCBI): domain Eukaryota; kingdom Viridiplantae; phylum Streptophyta; class Magnoliopsida; order Rosales; family Urticaceae; genus Boehmeria; species Boehmeria nivea. The sequence continues at coordinate 42,372 of JACWIL010000026.1, read as the reverse complement.
GCTAGAGTCACTTGGAGCCAAAATACCCATTCTAAGGGCTCGATTTAGGCAAACTAGTTATAAGGACTTAGTTTTTTGCGCGAGGTGAGTTTTTAAGTGTTGTTGGAGCTCAAAATGAGTCCCTAAGACTTATTATAATATATTATATGTTAAAATACTCATTTAGAACCCAAAAAAGTTTGCTAGATTCACTTGGAGCCAAAAAACCCATCTAAAAGGCTCGATTTAGGCAAAACTAGTTATAAGGACTTAGTTTTTGCGCAGGTGAGTTTTTAAGTGTTGTTGGAGCTCAAAATGAGTCCCTAAGACTTATATTAATGTATTATATGTTCAAATACTGATTTAAAATCACAACAACTTTGCTAGAGTCACTTGAGCCAAAATACCCATTCTAGGGCTCGATTTAGGCAAACTAGTTATAAGGACTTAGTTTTTGCGCGAGGTGAGTTTTTTAAGTGTTGTTGGAGCTCAAAATGAGTCCCTAAGAATTATATTAATGTATTATATGTTCAAATACTGATTTGGGATCACAACAACTTGGCTAGAGTCACTTGAGCCAAAATACCCATTCTAGGGCTCGATTTAGGCAAACTAGTTATAAGGACTTAGTTTTTGCGCGAGGTGAGTTTTTTAAGTGTTGTTGGAGCTCAAAATGAGTCCCTAAGACTTATTATAATATATTATATGTTAAAATACACATTTAGAACCTAAAAAACTTTGCTAGATTCACTTGGAGCCAAAAACCCATTCTAAAGGCTCGATTTAGGGAAAACTAGTTACAAAGAATTAGTTTTTGCGCAGGTGACTTTATAAGGCTTGTTGGAGCTCAAAATGAGTCTCTAAGACTTATTATAATATATTATATGTTCAAATACTGATTTACAATCAAAACAAGTTTGCTAGAGTCACTGGAGCCAAAATACCCTTTTAGGGCTCGATTTAGGCAAAACTAGTTATAAGGACTTAGTTTTTGCGCGAGGTGAGTTTTTAAGTGTTGTTTGAGCTCAAAATGAGTCCCTACGAATTATATTAATGTATTATATGTTCAAATACTGATTTGGGATCACAACAACTTGGCTAGAGTCACTTGAGCCAAAATACCCATTCTAGGGCTCGATTTAGGCAAACTAGTTATAAGGACTTAGTTTTTGCGCGAGGTGAGTTTTTAAGTGTTGTTGGAGCTCAAAATGAGTCCCTAAGACTTATTATAATATATTATATGAAAATACACATTTAGAACCTAAAAAACTTTGCTAGATTCACTTGGAGCCAAAAACCCATCTAAAGGCTCGATTTAGGGAAAACTAGTTACAAAGAATTAGTTTTTGGCGAGGTGACCTTATAAGGCTTGTTGGAGCTCCAAACGAGTCTCTAAGACTTATTATAATATATTATATGTTCAAATACTCATTTACAATCAAAACAAGTTTGCTAGAGTCACTTGGAGCCAAAAAACCGTTTAAAAGCTCGATTTAGGCAAAACTAGTTATAAGGACTTAGTTTTTGCGCGAGGTGAGTTTTTTAAGTGTTGTTTGAGCTCAAAATTAGTCCCTAAGAATTATATTAATGTATTATATGTTCAAATACTGATTTGAGATCACAACAACTTGGCTAGTGTCACTTCGGAGCCAAAATACCCATTCTAGGGCTCGATTTAGGCAAACTAGTTATAAGGACTTAGTTTTTGCGCGAGGTGAGTTTTTAAGTGTTGTTGGAGCTCAAAATGAGTCCCTACGAATTATATTAATGTATTATATGTTCAAATACTGATTTGGGATCACAACAACTTGGCTAGAGTCACTTTGGAGCCAAAATACCCATTCTAGGGCTCGATTTAGGCAAACTAGTTATAAGGACTTAGTTTTTGCGCGAGGTGAGTTTTTAAGTGTTGTTGGAGCTCAAAATGAGTCCCTAAGACTTATTATAATATATTATATTAAAATACACATTTAGAACCTAAAAAACTTTGCTAGATTCACTTCGGAGCCAAAAACCCATCTAAAGGCTCGATTTAGGGAAAACTAGTTACAAAGAATTAGTTTTTGCGCGAAGTGACCTTATAAGGCTTGTTGGAGCTCCAAACGAGTCTCTAAGACTTATTATAATATATTATATGTTCAAATACTCATTTACAATCAAAACAAGTTTGCTAGAGTCACTTTGGAGCCAAAAAAACCGTTTAAAAGCTCGATTTAGGCAAAACTAGTTATAAGGACTTAGTTTTTGCGCGAGGTGAGTTTTTAAGTGTTGTTTGAGCTCAAAATGAGTCCCTACGAATTATATTAATGTATTATATGTTCAAATACTGATTTGGGATCACAACAACTTGGCTAGAGTCACTTCGGAGCCAAAATACCCATTCTAGGGCTCGATTTAGGCAAACTAGTTATAAGGACTTAGTTTTTGCGCGAGGTGAGTTTTTAAGTGTTGTTGGAGCTCAAAATGAGTCCCTAAGACTTATTATAATATATTATGTTAAAATACACATTTAGAACCTAAAAAACTTTGCTAGATTCACTTGGAGCCAAAAAACCCATCTAAAGGCTCGATTTAGGGAAAACTAGTTACAAAGAATTAGTTTTTGCGCGAAGTGACCTTATAAGGCTTGTTGGAGCTCCAAATGAGTCTCTAAGACTTATTATAATATATTATATGTTCAAATACTCATTTACAATCAAAACAAGTTTGCTAGAGTCACTTGGAGCCAAAAAAACCGTTTAAAAGCTCGATTTAGGCAAAACTAGTTATAAGGACTTAGTTTTTGCGCGAGGTGAGTTTTTAAGTGTTGTTTGAGCTCAAAATTAGTCCCTAAGAATTATATTAATGTATTATATGTTCAAATACTGATTTGAGATCACAACAACTTGGCTAGTGTCACTTGAGCCAAAATACCCATTCTAGGGCTCGATTTAGGCAAACTAGTTATAAGGACTTAGTTTTTGCGCGAGGTGAGTTTTTTAAGTGTTGTTGGAGCTCAAAATGAGTCCCTACGAATTATATTAATGTATTATATGTTCAAATACTGATTTGGGATCACAACAACTTGGCTAGAGTCACTTCGAGCCAAAATACCCATTCTAGGGCTCGATTTAGGCAAACTAGTTATAAGGACTTAGTTTTTGCGCGAGGTGAGTTTTTTAAGTGTTGTTGGAGCTCAAAATGAGTCCCTAAGACTTATTATAATATATTATATGTTAAAATACACATTTAGAACCTAAAAAACTTTGCTAGATTCACTTCGGAGCCAAAAACCCATCTAAAGGCTCGATTTAGGGAAAACTAGTTACAAAGAATTAGTTTTTCGAGGTGACCTTATAAGGCTTGTTGGAGCTCCAAACGAGTCTCTAAGACTTATTATAATATATTATATGTTCAAATACTCATTTACAATCAAAACAAGTTTGCTAGAGTCACTTGGAGCCAAAAAAACCGTTTAAAAGCTCGATTTAGGCAAAACTAGTTATAAGGACTTAGTTTTTGCGCGAGGTGAGTTTTTAAGTGTTGTTTGAGCTCAAAATGAGTCCCTACGAATTATATTAATGTATTATATGTTCAAATACTGATTTGGGATCACAACAACTTGGCTAGAGTCACTTGGAGCCAAAATACCCATTCTAGGGCTCGATTTAGGCAAACTAGTTATAAGGACTTAGTTTTTGCGCGAGGTGAGTTTTTAAGTGTTGTTGGAGCTCAAAATGAGTCCCTAAGACTTATTATAATATATTATATGTTAAAATACTCATTTAGAACCTAAAAACTTTGCTAGATTCACTTGGAGCCAAAAACCCATCTAAAGGCTCGATTTAGGGAAAACTAGTTACAAAGAATTAGTTTTTGCGAGGTGACTTTATAAGGCTTGTTGGAGCTCCAAATGAGTCTCTAAGACTTATTATAATATATTATATGTTCAAATACTCATTTACAATCAAAACAAGTTTGCTAGAGTCACTTGGAGCCAAAAAACCCGTTTAAAAGCTCGATTTAGGCAAAACTAGTTATAAGGACTTAGTTTTTGCGCGAGGTGAGTTTTTAAGTGTTGTTTGAGCTCAAAATTAGTCCCTAAGAATTATATTAATGTATTATATGTTCAAATACTGATTTGAGATCACAACAACTTGGCTAGTGTCACTTGAGCCAAAATACCCATTCTAGGGCTCGATTTAGGCAAACTAGTTATAAGGACTTAGTTTTTGCGCGAGGTGAGTTTTTAAGTGTTGTTGGAGCTCAAAATGAGTCCCTAAGAATTATATTAATGTATTATATGTTCAAATACTGATTTGGGATCACAACAACTTGGCTAGAGTCACTTGGAGCCAAAATACCCATTCTAGGGCTCGATTTAGGCAAACTAGTTATAAGGACTTAGTTTTTGCGCGAGGTGAGTTTTTTAAGTGTTGTTGGAGCTCAAAATGAGTCCCTAAGACTTATTATAATATATTATATGTTAAAATACACATTTAGAACCTAAAAAACTTTGCTAGATTCACTTGGAGCCAAAAACCCATCTAAAGGCTCGATTTAGGGAAAACTAGTTACAAAGAATTAGTTTTTCCGAAGTGACTTTATAAGGCTTGTTGGAGCTCAAAACGAGTCTCTAAGACTTATTATAAATATATTATATGTTCAAATACTCATTTACAATCAAAACAAGTTTGCTAGTGTCACTTGGAGCCAAAAAACCATTTTAAGGGCTCGATTTAGGCAAAACTAGTTATAAGGACTTAGTTTTTGCGCGAGGTGAGTTTTTTAAGTGTTGTTTGAGCTCAAAATGAGTCCCTACGAATTATATTAATGTATTATATGTTCAAATACTGATTTGGGATCACAACAACTTGGCTAGAGTCACTTGAGCCAAAATACCCATTCTAGGGCTCGATTTAGGCAAACTAGTTATAAGGACTTAGTTTTTGCGCGAGGTGAGTTTTTTAAGTGTTGTTGGAGCTCAAAATGAGTCCCTAAGACTTATTATAATATATTATATTTTAAAATACACATTTAGAACCCAAAAAACTTTGCTAGATTCACTTGGAGCCAAAAACCCATCTAAAGGCTCGATTTAGGGAAAACTAGTTACAAAGAATTAGTTTTTGCGCGAAGTGACCTTATAAGGCTTGTTGGAGCTCCAAACGAGTCTCTAAGACTTATTATAATATATTATATGTTCAAATACTCATTTACAATCAAAACAAGTTTGCTAGAGTCACTTGAGCCAAAAAACCGTTTAAAAGCTCGATTTAGGCAAAACTAGTTATAAGGACTTAGTTTTTGCGCGAGGTGAGTTTTTAAGTGTTGTTTGAGCTCAAAATTAGTCCCTAAGAATTATATTAATGTATTATATGTTCAAATACTGATTTGAGATCACAACAACTTGGCTAGTGTCACTTGAGCCAAAATACCCATTCTAGGGCTCGATTTAGGCAAACTAGTTATAAGGACTTAGTTTTTTGCGCGAGGTGAGTTTTTTAAGTGTTGTTGGAGCTCAAAATGAGTCCCTAAGAATTATATTAATGTATTATATGTTCAAATACTGATTTGGGATCACAACAACTTGGCTAGAGTCACTTGGAGCCAAAATACCCATTCTAGGGCTCGATTTAGGCAAACTAGTTATAAGGACTTAGTTTTTGCGCGAGGTGAGTTTTTTAAGTGTTGTTGGAGCTCAAAATGAGTCCCTAAGACTTATTATAATATATTATATGTTCAAATACACATTTAGAACCCAAAAAACTTTGCTAGATTCACTTGGAGCCAAAAACCCATCTAAAGGCTCGATTTAGGAAAACTAGTTACAAAGAATTAGTTTTTGGCGAAGTGACTTTATAAGGCTTGTTGGAGCTCAAAATGAGTCTCTAAGACTTATTATAATATATTATATGTTCAAATACTCATTTACAATCAAAACAAGTTTGCTAGAGTCACTTGAGCCAAAAAACCATTTAAAGGCTCGATTTAGGCAAAACTAGTTATAAGGACTTAGTTTTTGCGCGAGGTGAGTTTTTTAAGTGTTGTTTGAGCTCAAAATGAGTCCCTACGAATTATATTAATGTATTATATGTTCAAATACTGATTTGGGATCACAACAACTTGGCTAGTGTCACTTCGGAGCCAAAATACCCATTCTAGGGCTCGATTTAGGCAAACTAGTTATAAGGACTTAGTTTTTGCGCGAGGTGAGTTTTTAAGTGTTGTTGGAGCTCAAAATGAGTCCCTAAGACTTATTATAATATATTATATTAAAATACACATTTAGAACCTAAAAAACTTTGCTAGATTCACTTCGGAGCCAAAAACCCATCTAAAGGCTCGATTTAGGGAAAACTAGTTACAAAGAATTAGTTTTTGCGCGAAGTGACCTTATAAGGCTTGTTGGAGCTCCAAACGAGTCTCTAAGACTTATTATAATATATTATATGTTCAAATACTCATTTACAATCAAAACAAGTTTGCTAGAGTCACTTCGGAGCCAAAAAACCCGTTTAAAAGCTCGATTTAGGCAAAACTAGTTATAAGGACTTAGTTTTTGCGCGAGGTGAGTTTTTAAGTGTTGTTTGAGCTCAAAATTAGTCCCTACGAATTATATTAATGTATTATATGTTCAAATACTGATTTGAGATCACAACAACTTGGCTAGTGTCACTTCGGAGCCAAAATACCCATTCTAGGGCTCGATTTAGGCAAACTAGTTATAAGGACTTAGTTTTTGCGCGAGGTGAGTTTTTAAGTGTTGTTGGAGCTCAAAATGAGTCCCTAAGAATTATATTAATGTATTATATGTTCAAATACTGATTTGGGATCACAACAACTTGGCTAGAGTCACTTGGAGCCAAAATACCCATTCTAGGGCTCGATTTAGGCAAACTAGTTATAAGGACTTAGTTTTTGCGCGAGGTGAGTTTTTAAGTGTTGTTGGAGCTCAAAATGAGTCCCTAAGACTTATTATAATATATTATATGTTAAAATACACATTTAGAACCTAAAAAACTTTGCTAGATTCACTTGGAGCCAAAAACCCATCTAAAGGCTCGATTTAGGGAAAACTAGTTACAAAGAATTAGTTTTTGCGCGAGGTGACCTTATAAGGCTTGTTGGAGCTCCAAATGAGTCTCTAAGACTTATTATAATATATTATATGTTCAAATACTCATTTACAATCAAAACAAGTTTGCTAGAGTCACTTCGGAGCCAAAAAAACCGTTTAAAAGCTCGATTTAGGCAAAACTAGTTATAAGGACTTAGTTTTTGCGCGAGGTGAGTTTTTAAGTGTTGTTTGAGCTCAAAATGAGTCCCTACGAATTATATTAATGTATTATATGTTCAAATACTGATTTGGGATCACAACAACTTGGCTAGAGTCACTTCAGAGCCAAAATACCCATTCTAGGGCTCGATTTAGGCAAACTAGTTATAAGGACTTAGTTTTTGCGCGAGGTGAGTTTTTAAGTGTTGTTGGAGCTCAAAATGAGTCCCTAAGACTTATTATAATATATTATATTAAAATACACATTTAGAACCTAAAAACTTTGCTAGATTCACTTCGGAGCCAAAAACCCATCTAAAGGCTCGATTTAGGGAAAACTAGTTACAAAGAATTAGTTTTTGCGCGAAGTGACCTTATAAGGCTTGTTGGAGCTCCAAACGAGTCTCTAAGACTTATTATAATATATTATATGTTCAAATACTCATTTACAATCAAAACAAGTTTGCTAGAGTCACTTGAGCCAAAAAACCGTTTAAAAGCTCGATTTAGGCAAAACTAGTTATAAGGACTTAGTTTTTGCGCGAGGTGAGTTTTTAAGTGTTGTTTGAGCTCAAAATTAGTCCCTACGAATTATATTAATGTATTATATGTTCAAATACTGATTTGAGATCACAACAACTTGGCTAGTGTCACTTCGGAGCCAAAATACCCATTCTAGGGCTCGATTTAGGCAAACTAGTTATAAGGACTTAGTTTTTGCGCGAGGTGAGTTTTTAAGTGTTGTTGGAGCTCAAAATGAGTCCCTACGAATTATATTAATGTATTATATGTTCAAATACTGATTTGGGATCACAACAACTTGGCTAGAGTCACTTCGGAGCCAAAATACCCATTCTAGGGCTCGATTTAGGCAAACTAGTTATAAGGACTTAGTTTTTGCGCGAGGTGAGTTTTTTAAGTGTTGTTGGAGCTCAAAATGAGTCCCTAAGACTTATTATAATATATTATATGTTAAAATACACATTTAGAACCTAAAAAACTTTGCTAGATTCACTTGAGCCAAAAACCCATCTAAAGGCTCGATTTAGGGAAAACTAGTTACAAAGAATTAGTTTTTCGCGAAGTGACCTTATAAGGCTTGTTGGAGCTCCAAACGAGTCTCTAAGACTTATTATAATATATTATATGTTCAAATACTCATTTACAATCAAAACAAGTTTGCTAGAGTCACTTCGAGCCAAAAACCGTTTAAAAGCTCGATTTAGGCAAAACTAGTTATAAGGACTTAGTTTTTGCGCGAGGTGAGTTTTTTAAGTGTTGTTTGAGCTCAAAATGAGTCCCTACGAATTATATTAATGTATTATATGTTCAAATACTGATTTGGGATCACAACAACTTGGCTAGAGTCACTTGAGCCAAAATACCCATTCTAGGGCTCGATTTAGGCAAACTAGTTATAAGGACTTAGTTTTTGCGCGAGGTGAGTTTTTTAAGTGTTGTTGGAGCTCAAAATGAGTCCCTAAGACTTATTATAATATATTATATTTTAAAATACACATTTAGAACCTAAAAACTTTGCTAGATTCACTGGAGCCAAAAACCCATCTAAAGGCTCGATTTAGGGAAAACTAGTTACAAAGAATTAGTTTTTGCGCGAAGTGACCTTATAAGGCTTGTTGGAGCTCCAAACGAGTCTCTAAGACTTATTATAATATATTATATGTTCAAATACTCATTTACAATCAAAACAAGTTTGCTAGAGTCACTTGGAGCCAAAAAACCGTTTAAAAGCTCGATTTAGGCAAAACTAGTTATAAGGACTTAGTTTTTTTGCGCGAGGTGAGTTTTTTAAGTGTTGTTTGAGCTCAAAATGAGTCCCTACGAATTATATTAATGTATTATATGTTCAAATACTGATTTGAGATCACAACAACTTGGCTAGTGTCACTGAGCCAAAATACCCATTCTAGGGCTCGATTTAGGCAAACTAGTTATAAGGACTTAGTTTTTTTGCGCGAGGTGAGTTTTTTAAGTGTTGTTGGAGCTCAAAATGAGTCCCTAAGAATTATATTAATGTATTATATGTTCAAATACTGATTTGGGATCACAACAACTTGGCTAGAGTCACTTGGAGCCAAAATACCCATTCTAGGGCTCGATTTAGGCAAACTAGTTATAAGGACTTAGTTTTTGCGCGAGGTGAGTTTTTTAAGTGTTGTTGGAGCTCAAAATGAGTCCCTAAGACTTATTATAATATATTATACGTTAAAATACACATTTAGAACCTAAAAAACTTTGCTAGATTCACTTGAGCCAAAAACCCATCTAAAGGCTCGATTTAGGGAAAACTAGTTACAAAGAATTAGTTTTTGCGCGAGGTGACCTTATAAGGCTTGTTGGAGCTCCAAACGAGTCTCTAAGACTTATTATAATATATTATATGTTCAAATACTCATTTACAATCAAAACAAGTTTGCTAGAGTCACTTGGAGCCAAAAAACCGTTTAAAAGCTCGATTTAGGCAAAACTAGTTATAAGGACTTAGTTTTTGCGCGAGGTGAGTTTTTTAAGTGTTGTTTGAGCTCAAAATGAGTCCCTACGAATTATATTAATGTATTATATGTTCAAATACTGATTTGGGATCACAACAACTTGGCTAGAGTCACTTGAGCCAAAATACCCATTCTAGGGCTCGATTTAGGCAAACTAGTTATAAGGACTTAGTTTTTGCGCGAGGTGAGTTTTTAAGTGTTGTTGGAGCTCAAAATGAGTCCCTAAGACTTATTATAATATATTATATGTTAAAATACACATTTAGAACCAAAAAACTTTGCTAGATTCACTTGAGAGCCAAAAACCCATCTAAAGGCTCGATTTAGGGAAAACTAGTTACAAAGAATTAGTTTTTGCGCGAAGTGACCTTATAAGGCTTGTTGGAGCTCCAAACGAGTCTCTAAGACTTATTATAATATATTATATGTTCAAATACTCATTTACAATCAAAACAAGTTTGCTAGAGTCACTTGGAGCCAAAAAACCGTTTAAAAGCTCGATTTAGGCAAAACTAGTTATAAGGACTTAGTTTTTGCGCGAGGTGAGTTTTTAAGTGTTGTTTGAGCTCAAAATTAGTCCCTACGAATTATATTAATGTATTATATGTTCAAATACTGATTTGAGATCACAACAACTTGGCTAGTGTCACTTGAGCCAAAATACCCATTCTAGGGCTCGATTTAGGCAAACTAGTTATAAGGACTTAGTTTTTGCGCGAGGTGAGTTTTTTAAGTGTTGTTGGAGCTCAAAATGAGTCCCTAAGAATTATATTAATGTATTATATGTTCAAATACTGATTTGGGATCACAACAACTTGGCTAGAGTCACTTGGAGCCAAAATACCCATTCTAGGGCTCGATTTAGGCAAACTAGTTATAAGGACTTAGTTTTTGCGCGAGGTGAGTTTTTTAAGTGTTGTTGGAGCTCAAAATGAGTCCCTAAGACTTATTATAATATATTATATGTTAAAATACACATTTAGAACCAAAAAAACTTTGCTAGATTCACTTGGAGCCAAAAACCCATCTAAAGGCTCGATTTAGGGAAAACTAGTTACAAAGAATTAGTTTTTGCGCGAAGTGACCTTATAAGGCTTGTTGGAGCTCCAAACGAGTCTCTAAGACTTATTATAATATATTATATGTTCAAATACTCATTTACAATCAAAACAAGTTTGCTAGAGTCACTTCGGAGCCAAAAAACCATTTAAAAGCTCGATTTAGGCAAAACTAGTTATAAGGACTTAGTTTTTGCGCGAGGTGAGTTTTTAAGTGTTGTTGGAGCTCAAAATGAGTCCCTACGAATTATATTAATGTATTATATGTTCAAATACTGATTTGGGATCACAACAACTTGGCTAGAGTCACTTCGGAGCCAAAATACCCATTCTAGGGCTCGATTTAGGCAAACTAGTTATAAGGACTTAGTTTTTGCGCGAGGTGAGTTTTTTGTGTTGTTGGAGCTCAAAATGAGTCCCTAAGACTTATTATAATATATTATATTAAAATACACATTTAGAACCTAAAAAACTTTGCTAGATTCACTTCGGAGCCAAAAACCCATCTAAAGGCTCGATTTAGGGAAAACTAGTTACAAAGAATTAGTTTTTGCGCGAAGTGACCTTATAAGGCTTGTTGGAGCTCCAAACGAGTCTCTAAGACTTATTATAATATATTATATGTTCAAATACTCATTTACAATCAAAACAAGTTTGCTAGAGTCACTTCGGAGCCAAAAAAACCGTTTAAAAGCTCGATTTAGGCAAAACTAGTTATAAGGACTTAGTTTTTGCGCGAGGTGAGTTTTTTAAGTGTTGTTTGAGCTCAAAATTAGTCCCTAAATTATATTAATGTATTATATGTTCAAATACTGATTTGAGATCACAACAACTTGGCTAGTGTCACTTGAGCCAAAATACCCATTCTAGGGCTCGATTTAGGCAAACTAGTTATAAGGACTTAGTTTTTTGCGCGAGGTGAGTTTTTAAGTGTTGTTGGAGCTCAAAATGAGTCCCTAAGAATTATATTAATGTATTATATGTTCAAATACTGATTTGGGATCACAACAACTTGGCTAGAGTCACTTCGGAGCCAAAATACCCATTCTAGGGCTCGATTTAGGCAAACTAGTTATAAGGACTTAGTTTTTGCGCGAGGTGAGTTTTTTAAGTGTTGTTGGAGCTCAAAATGAGTCCCTAAGACTTATTATAATATATTATATTAAAATACACATTTAGAACCAAAAAAACTTTGCTAGATTCACTTCGAGCCAAAAACCCATCTAAAGGCTCGATTTAGGGAAAACTAGTTACAAAGAATTAGTTTTTGCGCGAAGTGACCTTATAAGGCTTGTTGGAGCTCCAAACGAGTCTCTAAGACTTATTATAATATATTATATGTTCAAATACTCATTTACAATCAAAACAAGTTTGCTAGAGTCACTTGGAGCCAAAAAACCCCGTTTAAGAGCTCGATTTAGGCAAAACTAGTTATAAGGACTTAGTTTTTGCGCGAGGTGAGTTTTTTAAGTGTTGTTTGAGCTCAAAATGAGTCCCTACGAATTATATTAATGTATTATATGTTCAAATACTGATTTGGGATCACAACAACTTGGCTAGAGTCACTTCAGAGCCAAAATACCCATTCTAGGGCTCGATTTAGGCAAACTAGTTATAAGGACTTAGTTTTTGCGCGAGGTGAGTTTTTAAGTGTTGTTGGAGCTCAAAATGAGTCCCTAAGACTTATTATAATATATTATATTTTAAAATACACATTTAGAACCTAAAAAACTTTGCTAGATTCACTTGGAGCCAAAAACCCATCTAAAGGCTCGATTTAGGGAAAACTAGTTACAAAGAATTAGTTTTTTGCGCGAAGTGACCTTATAAGGCTTGTTGGAGCTCCAAATGAGTCTCTAAGACTTATTATAATATATTATATGTTCAAATACTCATTTACAATCAAAACAAGTTTGCTAGAGTCACTTCGGAGCCAAAAACCCATTAAAAGCTCGATTTAGGCAAAACTAGTTATAAGGACTTAGTTTTTGCGCGAGGTGAGTTTTTTAAGTGTTGTTTGAGCTCAAAATTAGTCCCTACGAATTATATTAATGTATTATATGTTCAAATACTGATTTGAGATCACAACAACTTGGCTAGTGTCACTTGGAGCCAAAATACCCATTCTAGGGCTCGATTTAGGCAAACTAGTTATAAGGACTTAGTTTTTGCGCGAGGTGAGTTTTTTAAGTGTTGTTGGAGCTCAAAATGAGTCCCTACGAATTATATTAATGTATTATATGTTCAAATACTGATTTGGGATCACAACAACTTGGCTAGTGTCACTTCGAGCCAAAATACCCATTCTAGGGCTCGATTTAGGCAAACTAGTTATAAGGACTTAGTTTTTGCGCGAGGTGAGTTTTTTAAGTGTTGTTGGAGCTCAAAATGAGTCCCTAAGACTTATTATAATATATTATATGTTAAAATACACATTTAGAACCTAAAAACTTTGCTAGATTCACTTGGAGCCAAAAACCCATCTAAAGGCTCGATTTAGGGAAAACTAGTTACAAAGAATTAGTTTTTTGCGCGAAGTGACCTTATAAGGCTTGTTGGAGCTCAAAACGAGTCTCTAAGACTTATTATAATATATTATATGTTCAAATACTCATTTACAATCAAAACAAGTTTGCTAGAGTCACTTGGAGCCAAAAAACCCGTTTAAAAGCTCGATTTAGGCAAAACTAGTTATAAGGACTTAGTTTTTTGCGCGAGGTGAGTTTTTTAAGTGTTGTTTGAGCTCAAAATGAGTCCCTACGAATTATATTAATGTATTATATGTTCAAATACTGATTTGGGATCACAACAACTTGGCTAGAGTCACTTGAGCCAAAATACCCATTCTAGGGCTCGATTTAGGCAAACTAGTTATAAGGACTTAGTTTTTTTGCGCGAGGTGAGTTTTTTAAGTGTTGTTGGAGCTCAAAATGAGTCCCTAAGACTTATTATAATATATTATAGTTAAAATACACATTTAGAACCCAAAAAACTTTGCTAGATTCACTTTGAGCCAAAAACCCATCTAAAGGCTCGATTTAGGGAAAACTAGTTACAAAGAATTAGTTTTTGCGAAGTGACCTTATAAGGCTTGTTGGAGCTCCAAACGAGTCTCTAAGACTTATTATAATATATTATATGTTCAAATACTCATTTACAATCAAAACAAGTTTGCTAGAGTCACTTGAGCCAAAAAACCGTTTAAAAGCTCGATTTAGGCAAAACTAGTTATAAGGACTTAGTTTTTGCGCGAGGTGAGTTTTTAAGTGTTGTTTGAGCTCAAAATTGAGTCCCTACGAATTATATTAATGTATTATATGTTCAAATACTGATTTGAGATCACAACAACTTGGCTAGTGTCACTTGGAGCCAAAATACCCATTCTAGGGCTCGATTTAGGCAAACTAGTTATAAGGACTTAGTTTTTGCGCGAGGTGAGTTTTTAAGTGTTGTTGGAGCTCAAAATGAGTCCCTAAGAATTATATTAATGTATTATATGTTCAAATACTGATTTGGGATCACAACAACTTGGCTAGAGTCACTTGGAGCCAAAATACCCATTCTAGGGCTCGATTTAGGCAAACTAGTTATAAGGACTTAGTTTTTGCGCGAGGTGAGTTTTTTAAGTGTTGTTGGAGCTCAAAATGAGTCCCTAAGACTTATTATAATATATTATATCTTAAAATACACATTTAGAACCTAAAAAACTTTGCTAGATTCATTGGAGCCAAAAACCCATCTAAAGGCTCGATTTAGGGAAAACTAGTTACAAAGAATTAGTTTTTGCGCGAAGTGACCTTATAAGGCTTGTTGGAGCCCAAACGAGTCTCTAAGACTTATTATAATATATTATATGTTCAAATACTGATTTACGATCAAAACAAGTTTGCTAGAGTCACTTGGAGCCAAAAAACCCGTTTAAGGGCTCGATTTAGGCAAAACTAGTTATAAGGACTTAGTTTTTTTGCGCGAGGTGAGTTTTTTAAGTGTTGTTTGAGCTCAAAATGAGTCCCTACGAATTATATTAATGTATTATATGTTCAAATACTGATTTGGGATCACAACAACTTGGCTAGAGTCACTTGAGCCAAAATACCCATTCTAGGGCTCGATTTAGGCAAACTAGTTATAAGGACTTAGTTTTTGCGCGAGGTGAGTTTTTTAAGTGTTGTTGGAGCTCAAAATGAGTCCCTAAGACTTATTATAATGTATAATATGTTTTCAAAAATACTCATTTAGAACCAAAAAACTTTGCTAGATTCACTTTGGAGCCAAAAACCCATCTAAAGGCTCGATTTAGGGAAAACTAGTTACAAGGAATTAGTTTTTTGCGCGAGGTGACCTTATAAGGCTTGTTGGAGCTCCAAACGAGTCTCTAAGACTTATTATAATATATTATATGTTCAAATACTCATTTACAATCAAAACAAGTTTGCTAGAGTCACTTGGAGCCAAAAAAACCATTTTAAAAGCTCGATTTAGGCAAAACTAGTTATAAGGACTTAGTTTTGCGCGAGGTGAGTTTTTTAAGTGTTGTTTGAGCTCAAAATGAGTCCCTACGAATTATATTAATGTATTATATGTTCAAATACTGATTTGAGATCACAACAACTTGGCTAGTGTCACTTGAGCCAAAATACCCATTCTAGGGCTCGATTTAGGCAAACTAGTTATAAGGACTTAGTTTTTGCGCGAGGTGAGTTTTTAAGTGTTGTTGGAGCTCAAAATGAGTCCCTAAGAATTATATTAATGTATTATATGTTCAAATACTGATTTGGGATCACAACAACTTGGCTAGAGTCACTTCGAGCCAAAATACCCATTCTAGGGCTCGATTTAGGCAAACTAGTTATAAGGACTTAGTTTTTGCGCGAGGTGAGTTTTTTAAGTGTTGTTGGAGCTCAAAATGAGTCCCTAAGACTTATTATAATATATTATATGTTAAAATACACATTTAGAACCTAAAAACTTTGCTAGATTCACTTGGAGCCAAAAACCCATCTAAAGGCTCGATTTAGGGAAAACTAGTTACAAAGAATTAGTTTTTTCGCGAAGTGACCTTATAAGGCTTGTTGGAGCTCCAAACGAGTCTCTAAGACTTATTATAATATATTATATGTTCAAATACTCATTTACAATCAAAACAAGTTTGCTAGAGTCACTTGAGCCAAAAAAACCGTTTAAAAGCTCGATTTAGGCAAAACTAGTTATAAGGACTTAGTTTTTTTGACGAGGTGAGTTTTTTAAGTGTTGTTTGAGCTCAAAATGAGTCCCTACGAATTATATTAATGTATTATATGTTCAAATACTGATTTGGGATCACAACAACTTGGCTAGTGTCACTGGAGCCAAAATACCCATTCTAGGGCTCGATTTAGGCAAACTAGTTATAAGGACTTAGTTTTTGCGCGAGGTGAGTTTTTTAAGTGTTGTTGGAGCTCAAAATGAGTCCCTAAGACTTATTATAATATATTATATGTTAAAATACACAATTTAGAACCCCTAAAAACTTTGCTAGATTCACTTGGAGCCAAAAACCCATCTAAAGGCTCGATTTAGGGAAAACTAGTTACAAAGAATTAGTTTTTGCGCGAAGTGACCTTATAAGGCTTGTTGGAGCTCCAAACGAGTCCCTAAGACTTATTATAATATATTATATGTTCAAATACTCATTTACAATCAAAACAAGTTTGCTAGAGTCACTTGAGCCAAAAAAACCCGTTTAAAAGCTCGATTTAGGCAAAACTAGTTATAAGGACTTAGTTTTTGCGCGAGGTGAGTTTTTTAAGTGTTGTTTGAGCTCAAAATTAGTCCCTACGAATTATATTAATGTATTATATGTTCAAATACTGATTTGAGATCACAACAACTTGGCTAGTGTCACTTGGAGCCAAAATACCCATTCTAGGGCTCGATTTAGGCAAACTAGTTATAAGGACTTAGTTTTTGCGCGAGGTGAGTTTTTAAGTGTTGTTGGAGCTCAAAATGAGTCCCTACGAATTATATTAATGTATTATATGTTCAAATACTGATTTGGGATCACAACAACTTGGCTAGAGTCACTTGAGCCAAAATACCCATTCTAGGGCTCGATTTAGGCAAACTAGTTATAAGGACTTAGTTTTTGCGCGAGGTGAGTTTTTTAAGTGTTGTTGGAGCTCAAAATGAGTCCCTAAGACTTATTATAATATATTATATGTTAAAATACACATTTAGAACCTAAAAAACTTTGCTAGATTCATTCGGAGCCAAAAACCCATCTAAAGGCTCGATTTAGGGAAAACTAGTTACAAAGAATTAGTTTTTGCGCGAAGTGACCTTATAAGGCTTGTTGGAGCTCCAAACGAGTCCCTAAGACTTATTATAATATATTATATGTTCAAATACTCATTTACGATCAAAACAAGTTTGCTAGAGTCACTTCGGAGCCAAAAAACCCGTTTAAAAGCTCGATTTAGGCAAAACTAGTTATAAGGACTTAGTTTTTGCGCGAGGTGAGTTTTTAAGTGTTGTTGGAGCTCAAAATGAGTCCCTACGAATTATATTAATGTATTATATGTTCAAATACTGATTTGGGATCACAACAACTTGGCTAGAGTCACTTGAGCCAAAATACCCATTCTAGGGCTCGATTTAGGCAAACTAGTTATAAGGACTTAGTTTTTTTGCGCGAGGTGAGTTTTTAAGTGTTGTTGGAGCTCAAAATGAGTCCCTAAGACTTATTATAATATATTATATGTTAAAATACACATTTAGAACCAAAAAACTTTGCTAGATTCACTTGAGCCAAAAACCCATCTAAAGGCTCGATTTAGGAAAACTAGTTACAAGGAATTAGTTTTTGCGCGAGGTGACCTTATAAGGCTTGTTGGAGCTCCAAACGAGTCTCTAAGACTTATTATAATATATTATATGTTCAAATACTCATTTACAATCAAAACAAGTTTGCTAGAGTCACTTGGAGCCAAAAAACCGTTTAAAGGCTCGATTTAGGCAAAACTAGTTATAAGGACTTAGTTTTTGCGCGAGGTGAGTTTTTTAAGTGTTGTTTGAGCTCAAAATTAGTCCCTACGAATTATATTAATGTATTATATGTTCAAATACTGATTTGAGATCACAACAACTTGGCTAGTGTCACTGGAGCCAAAATACCCATTCTAGGGCTCGATTTAGGCAAACTAGTTATAAGGACTTAGTTTTTGCGCGAGGTGAGTTTTTTAAGTGTTGTTGGAGCTCAAAATGAGTCCCTACGAATTATATTAATGTATTATATGTTCAAATACTGATTTGGGATCACAACAACTTGGCTAGTGTCACTTGAGCCAAAATACCCATTCTAGGGCTCGATTTAGGCAAACTAGTTATAAGGACTTAGTTTTTGCGCGAGGTGAGTTTTTTAAGTGTTGTTGGAGCTCAAAATGAGTCCCTAAGACTTATTATAATATATTATATGTTAAAATACACATTTAGAACCTTAAAAACTTTGCTAGATTCACTTGGAGCCAAAAAACCCATCTAAAGGCTCGATTTAGGGAAAACTAGTTACAAAGAATTAGTTTTTTGCGCGAAGTGACCTTTTAAGGCTTGTTGGAGCTCCAAACGAGTCTCTAAGACTTATTATAATATATTATATGTTCAAATACTGATTTAGGATCAAAACAAGTTTGCTAGAGTCACTTTGAGCCAAAAACCCATTTAAAAGCTCGATTTAGGCAAACTAGTTATAAGGACTTAGTTTTTTGCGCGAGGTGAGTTTTTAAGTGTTGTTGGAGCTCAAAATGAGTCCCTACGAATTATATTAATGTATTATATGTTCAAATACTGATTTGGGATCACAACAACTTGGCTAGAGTCACTTGAGCCAAAATACCCATTCTAGGGCTCGATTTAGGCAAACTAGTTATAAGGACTTAGTTTTTGCGCGAGGTGAGTTTTTTAAGTGTTGTTGGAGCTCAAAATGAGTCCCTAAGACTTATTATAATATATTATATGTTAAAATACACATTTAGAAACTAAAAAACTTTGCTAGATTCACTTGGAGCCAAAAACCCATTCTAAAGGCTCGATTTAGGAAAACTAGTTACAAGGAATTAGTTTTTGCGCGAAGTGACTTTATAAGGCTTGTTGGAGCTCCAAACGAGTCTCTAAGACTTATTATAATATATTATATGTTCAAATACTCATTTACAATCAAAACAAGTTTGCTAGAGTCACTTGGAGCCAAAAACCCGTTTAAAAGCTCGATTTAGGCAAAACTAGTTATAAGGACTTAGTTTTTGCGCGAGGTGAGTTTTTAAGTGTTGTTTGAGCTCAAAATGAGTCCCTAAGAATTATATTAATGTATTATATGTTCAAATACTGATTTGAGATCACAACAACTTGGCTAGTGTCACTTGGAGCCAAAATACCCATTCTAGGGCTCGATTTAGGCAAACTAGTTATAAGGACTTAGTTTTTTGCGCGAGGTGAGTTTTTAAGTGTTGTTGGAGCTCAAAATGAGTCCCTACGAATTATATTAATGTATTATATGTTCAAATACTGATTTGGGATCACAACAACTTGGCTAGAGTCACTTGGAGCCAAAATACCCATTCTAGGGCTCGATTTAGGCAAACTAGTTATAAGGACTTAGTTTTTGCGCGAGGTGAGTTTTTTAAGTGTTGTTGGAGCTCAAAATGAGTCCCTAAGACTTATTATAATATATTATATGTTAAAATACACATTTAGAACCAAAAAACTTTGCTAGATTCACTTGAGCCAAAAACCCATTCTAAAGGCTCGATTTAGGGAAAACTAGTTACAAAGAATTAGTTTTTGCGCGAAGTGACCTTATAAGGCTTGTTGAGCTCCAAACGAGTCTCTAAGACTTATAATAATATATTATATGTTCAAATACTGATTTGCGATCAAAACAAGTTTGCTAGAGTCACTTGGAGCCAAAAAACCGTTTAAGGGCTCGATTTAGGCAAAACTAGTTATAAGGACTTAGTTTTTGCGCGAGGTGAGTTTTTTAAGTGTTGTTGGAGCTCAAAATGAGTCCCTACGAATTATATTAATGTATTATATGTTCAAATACTGATTTGAGATCACAACAACTTGGCTAGAGTCACTTGGAGCCAAAATACCCATTCTAGGGCTCGATTTAGGCAAACTAGTTATAAGGACTTAGTTTTTGCGCGAGGTGAGTTTTTTAAGTGTTGTTGGAGCTCAAAATGAGTCCCTAAGACTTATTATAATATATTATATGTTAAAATACACATTTAGAACCTAAAAACTTTGCTAGATTCACTTGAGCCAAAAACCCATCTAAAGGCTCGATTTAGGGAAAACTAGTTACAAAGAATTAGTTTTTGCGAAGTGACTTTATAAGGCTTGTTGGAGCTCCAAACGAGTCTCTAAGACTTATTATAATATATTATATGTTCAAATACTCATTTACAATCAAAACAAGTTTGCTAGAGTCACTTGAGCCAAAAACCCGTTTAAAAGCTCGATTTAGGCAAAACTAGTTATAAGGACTTAGTTTTTGCGCGAGGTGAGTTTTTAAGTGTTGTTTGAGCTCAAAATTAGTCCCTACGAATTATATTAATGTATTATATGTTCAAATACTGATTTGAGATCACAACAACTTGGCTAGTGTCACTTGGAGCCAAAATACCCATTCTAGGGCTCGATTTAGGCAAACTAGTTATAAGGACTTAGTTTTTGCGCGAGGTGAGTTTTTTAAGTGTTGTTGGAGCTCAAAATGAGTCCCTACGAATTATATTAATGTATTATATGTTCAAATACTGATTTGGGATCACAACAACTTGGCTAGAGTCACTTCGAGCCAAAATACCCATTCTAGGGCTCGATTTAGGCAAACTAGTTATAAGGACTTAGTTTTTGCGCGAGGTGAGTTTTTAAGTGTTGTTGGAGCTCAAAATGAGTCCCTAAGACTTATTATAATATATTATATGTTAAAATACACATTTAGAACCTAAAAAACTTTGCTAGATCACTTCGGAGCCAAAAACCCATCTAAAGGCTCGATTTAGGGAAAACTAGTTACAAAGAACTTAGTTTTTTTGCGCGAAGTGACCTTATAAGGCTTGTTGGAGCTCCAAACGAGTCTCTAAGACTTATTATAATATATTATATGTTCAAATACTCATTTGGGATCAAAACAAGTTTGCTAGAGTCATTGAGCCAAAAACCCATTTAAAAGCTCGATTTAGGCAAAACTAGTTATAAGGACTTAGTTTTTGCGCGAGGTGAGTTTTTAAGTGTTGTTGGAGCTCAAAATGAGTCCCTACGAATTATATTAATGTATTATATGTTCAAATACTGATTTGAGATCACAACAACTTGGCTAGAGTCACTTGAGCCAAAATACCCATTCTAGGGCTCGATTTAGGCAAACTAGTTATAAGGACTTAGTTTTTGCGCGAGGTGAGTTTTTAAGTGTTGTTGGAGCTCAAAATGAGTCCCTAAGACTTATTATAATATATTTATGTTAAAATACACATTTAGAACCAAAAAAACTTTGCTAGATTCACTTGGAGCCAAAAACCCATTCTAAAGGCTCGATTTAGGAAAACTAGTTACAAAGAACTTAGTTTTTTTGCGCGAGGTGACCTTATAAGGCTTGTTGGAGCTCCAAATGAGTCTCTAAGACTTATTATAATATATTATATGTTCAAATACTCATTTACAATCAAAACAAGTTTGCTAGAGTCACTGGAGCCAAAAAAACCGTTTAAAGGCTCGATTTAGGCAAAACTAGTTATAAGGACTTAGTTTTTGCGCGAGGTGAGTTTTTAAGTGTTGTTGGAGCTCAAAATGAGTCCCTACGAATTATATTAATGTATTATATGTTCAAATACTGATTTGAGATCACAACAACTTGGCTAGTGTCACTTCGGAGCCAAAATACCCATTCTAGGGCTCGATTTAGGCAAACTAGTTATAAGGACTTAGTTTTTGCGCGAGGTGAGTTTTTAAGTGTTGTTGGAGCTCAAAATGAGTCCCTAAGAATTATAATAATGTATTATATGTTCAAATACTGATTTGGGATCACAACAACTTGGCTAGTGTCACTTCGGAGCCAAAATACCCATTCTAGGGCTCGATTTAGGCAAACTAGTTATAAGGACTTAGTTTTTGCGCGAGGTGAGTTTTTAAGTGTTGTTGGAGCTCAAAATGAGTCCCTAAGACTTATTATAATATATTATATGTTAAAATACACATTTAGAAACACAAAAACTTTGCTAGATCACTTGAGCCAAAACCCATCTAAAGGCTCGATTTAGGAAAACTAGTTATAAAGACTTAGTTTTTTGCGCGAGGTGACCTTTTAAGGGTTGTTGGAGCTCAAAACGAGTCTCTAAGACTTATTATAATATATTATATGTTCAAATACTCATTTGGAATCAAAACAAGTTTGCTAGAGTCACTTGAGCCAAAATAACCGTTCTAAAGGGCTCGATTTAGGCAAAACTAGTTATAAGGACTTAGTTTTTGCGCGAGGTGAGTTTTTAAGTGTTGTTGGAGCTCAAAATGAGTCCCTACGAATTATATTAATGTATTATATGTTCAAATACTGATTTGGGATCACAACAACTTGGCTAGTGTCACTTGGAGCCAAAATACCCATTCTAGGGCTCGATTTAGGCAAACTAGTTATAAGGACTTAGTTTTTGCGCGAGGTGAGTTTTTTAAGTGTTGTTGGAGCTCAAAATGAGTCCCTAAGACTTATTATAATATATTATGTAAAAAACACATTTAGAACCTAAAAACTTTGCTAGATTCACTTCTTGGAGCTAAAAACCCATCTAAAGGCTCGATTTAGGGAAAACTAGTTACAAAGAATTAGTTTTTTTGCGCGAAGTGACCTTATAAGGCTTGTTGGAGCTCCAAACGAGTCTCTAAGACTTATTATAATATATTATATGTTCAAATACTCATTTACAATCAAAACAAGTTTGCTAGAGTCACTTGGAGCCAAAAACCCGTTTAAAAGCTCGATTTAGGCAAAACTAGTTATAAGGACTTAGTTTTTGCGCGAGGTGAGTTTTTAAGTGTTGTTTGAGCTCAAAATTAGTCCCTACGAATTATATTAATGTATTATATGTTCAAATACTGATTTGAGATCACAACAACTTGGCTAGTGTCACTGGAGCCAAAATACCCATTCTAGGGCTCGATTTAGGCAAACTAGTTATAAGGACTTAGTTTTTGCGCGAGGTGAGTTTTTTAAGTGTTGTTGGAGCTCAAAATGAGTCCCTACGAATTATATTAATGTATTATATGTTCAAATACTGATTTGGGATCACAACAACTTGGCTAGAGTCACTTGAGCCAAAATACCCATTCTAGGGCTCGATTTAGGCAAACTAGTTATAAGGACTTAGTTTTTGCGCGAGGTGAGTTTTTTAAGTGTTGTTGGAGCTCAAAATGAGTCCCTAAGACTTATTATAATATATTATATTAAAATACACATTTAGAACCTAAAAAACTTTGCTAGATTCACTTGGAGCCAAAAACCCATCTAAAGGCTCGATTTAGGGAAAACTAGTTACAAAGAATTAGTTTTTTTGCGCGAAGTGACCTTATAAGGCTTGTTGGAGCTCCAAACGAGTCTCTAAGACTTATTATAATATATTATATGTTCAAATACTCATTTACAATCAAAACAAGTTTGCTAGAGTCACTTCGAGCCAAAAAACCGTTTAAAAGCTCGATTTAGGCAAAACTAGTTATAAGGACTTAGTTTTTGCGCGAGGTGAGTTTTTTAAGTGTTGTTTGAGCTCAAAATTAGTCCCTACGAATTATATTAATGTATTATATGTTCAAATACTGATTTGAGATCACAACAACTTGGCTAGTGTCACTGGAGCCAAAATACCCATTCTAGGGCTCGATTTAGGCAAACTAGTTATAAGGACTTAGTTTTTTGCGCGAGGTGAGTTTTTTAAGTGTTGTTGGAGCTCAAAATGAGTCCCTACGAATTATATTAATGTATTATATGTTCAAATACTGATTTGGGATCACAACAACTTGGCTAGTGTCACTTCGGAGCCAAAATACCCATTCTAGGGCTCGATTTAGGCAAACTAGTTATAAGGACTTAGTTTTTGCGCGAGGTGAGTTTTTTAAGTGTTGTTGGAGCTCAAAATGAGTCCCTAAGACTTATTATAATATATTATATGTTAAAATACACATTTAGAACCTAAAAAACTTTGCTAGATTCACTTTGGAGCTAAAAACCCATCTAAAGGCTCGATTTAGGGAAAACTAGTTACAAAGAATTAGTTTTTGCGCGAAGTGACCTTATAAGGCTTGTTGGAGCTCCAAACGAGTCTCTAAGACTTATTATAATATATTATATGTTCAAATACTCATTTACAATCAAAACAAGTTTGCTAGAGTCACTTGAGCCCAAAAACCGTTTAAAAGCTCGATTTAGGCAAAACTAGTTATAAGGACTTAGTTTTTTGCGCGAGGTGAGTTTTTTAAGTGTTGTTTGAGCTCAAAATGAGTCCCTACGAATTATATTAATGTATTATATGTTCAAATACTGATTTGAGATCACAACAACTTGGCTAGTGTCACTTCGGAGCCAAAATACCCATTCTAGGGCTCGATTTAGGCAAACTAGTTATAAGGACTTAGTTTTTGCGCGAGGTGAGTTTTTTAAGTGTTGTTGGAGCTCAAAATGAGTCCCTAAGACTTATATATAATGTATTATATGTTCAAATACTGATTTGAGACCACAAAAACTTGGCTAGAGTCACTTGAGGACCCAAAATACCCATTCTAAGGGCTCGATTTAGGCAAACTAGTTACAAGGACTTAGTTTTTGCGCGAGGTGAGTTTTTAAGTGTTGTTGGAGCTCAAAATGAGTCCCTAAGACTTATTATAATATATTATATGTTCAAATACTCATTTAGAACCAAAACAAGTTTGCTAGAGTCACTTGGAGCCAAAAACCCATCTAAAGGCTCGATTTAGGGAAAACTAGTTATAAGGACTTAGTTTTTGCGCGAGGTGAGTTTTATAAGGCTTGTTGGAGCTCAAAATGAGTCCCTAAGACTTATTATAATGTATTATATGTTCAAATACTAAATTTAAATAAAAGAGATACACAACTTGAGCTGAGGTCACTTGGAGCCAAAAAACCCATTCTAAAGGCTCGATTTAGGCAAAACTAGTTATAAGGACTTAGTTTTTGCGCGAGGTGAGTTTTTAAGTGTTGTTGGAGCTCAAAATGAGTCCCTACGAATTATATTAATGTATTATATGTTCAAATACTGATTTGAGATCACAACAACTTGGCTAGTGTCACTTCGGAGCCAAAATACCCATTCTAGGGCTCGATTTAGGCAAACTAGTTATAAGGACTTAGTTTTTGCGCGAGGTGAGTTTTTAAGTGTTGTTGGAGCTCAAAATGAGTCCCTACGAATTATATTAATGTATTATATGTTCAAATACTGATTTGGGATCACAACAACTTGGCTAGAGTCACTTCGGAGCCAAAATACCCATTCTAGGGCTCGATTTAGGCAAACTAGTTATAAGGACTTAGTTTTTGCGCGAGGTGAGTTTTTAAGTGTTGTTGGAGCTCAAAATGAGTCCCTAAGACTTATTATAATATATTATCTTAAAATACACATTTAGAACCTAAAAAACTTTGCTAGATTCACTTCGGAGCCAAAAACCCATCTAAAGGCTCGATTTAGGGAAAACTAGTTACAAAGAATTAGTTTTTGCGCGAAGTGACCTTATAAGGCTTGTTGGAGCTCCAAACGAGTCTCTAAGACTTATTATAATATATTATATGTTCAAATACTCATTTACAATCAAAACAAGTTTGCTAGAGTCACTTTGGAGCCAAAAAAACCGTTTAAAAGCTCGATTTAGGCAAAACTAGTTATAAGGACTTAGTTTTTGCGCGAGGTGAGTTTTTAAGTGTTGTTTGAGCTCAAAATTAGTCCCTACGAATTATATTAATGTATTATATGTTCAAATACTGATTTGAGATCACAACAACTTGGCTAGTGTCACTTCGGAGCCAAAATACCCATTCTAGGGCTCGATTTAGGCAAACTAGTTATAAGGACTTAGTTTTTGCGCGAGGTGAGTTTTTAAGTGTTGTTGGAGCTCAAAATGAGTCCCTAAGAATTATATTAATGTATTATATGTTCAAATACTGATTTGGGATCACAACAACTTGGCTAGAGTCACTGGAGCCAAAATACCCATTCTAGGGCTCGATTTAGGCAAACTAGTTATAAGGACTTAGTTTTTGCGCGAGGTGAGTTTTTTAAGTGTTGTTGGAGCTCAAAATGAGTCCCTAAGACTTATTATAATATATTATGTTAAAATACACATTTAGAACCTAAAAAACTTTGCTAGATTCACTTGGAGCCAAAAACCCATCTAAAGGCTCGATTTAGGGAAAACTAGTTACAAAGAATTAGTTTTTGCGCGAAGTGACCTTATAAGGCTTGTTGGAGCTCCAAACGAGTCTCTAAGACTTATTATAATATATTATATGTTCAAATACTCATTTACAATCAAAACAAGTTTGCTAGAGTCACTTGGAGCCAAAAAACCGTTTAAAAGCTCGATTTAGGCAAAACTAGTTATAAGGACTTAGTTTTGCGCGAGGTGAGTTTTTAAGTGTTGTTTGAGCTCAAAATTAGTCCCTACGAATTATATTAATGTATTATATGTTCAAATACTGATTTGAGATCACAACAACTTGGCTAGTGTCACTGGAGCCAAAATACCCATTCTAGGGCTCGATTTAGGCAAACTAGTTATAAGGACTTAGTTTTTGCGCGAGGTGAGTTTTTTAAGTGTTGTTGGAGCTCAAAATGAGTCCCTACGAATTATATTAATGTATTATATGTTCAAATACTGATTTGGGATCACAACAACTTGGCTAGAGTCACTTGGAGCCAAAATACCCATTCTAGGGCTCGATTTAGGCAAACTAGTTATAAGGACTTAGTTTTTGCGCGAGGTGAGTTTTTTAAGTGTTGTTGGAGCTCAAAATGAGTCCCTAAGACTTATTATAATATATTATGTTAAAATACACATTTAGAACCTAAAAAACTTTGCTAGATTCACTTTGGAGCCAAAAACCCATCTAAAGGCTCGATTTAGGGAAAACTAGTTACAAAGAATTAGTTTTTGCGCGAAGTGACCTTATAAGGCTTGTTGGAGCTCCAAACGAGTCTCTAAGACTTATTATAATATATTATATGTTCAAATACTCATTTACAATCAAAACAAGTTTGCTAGAGTCACTTCGGAGCCAAAAAAACCGTTTAAAAGCTCGATTTAGGCAAAACTAGTTATAAGGACTTAGTTTTTGCGCGAGGTGAGTTTTTAAGTGTTGTTTGAGCTCAAAATTAGTCCCTACGAATTATATTAATGTATTATATGTTCAAATACTGATTTGAGATCACAACAACTTGGCTAGTGTCACTTCGGAGCCAAAATACCCATTCTAGGGCTCGATTTAGGCAAACTAGTTATAAGGACTTAGTTTTTGCGCGAGGTGAGTTTTTAAGTGTTGTTGGAGCTCAAAATGAGTCCCTACGAATTATATTAATGTATTATATGTTCAAATACTGATTTGAGATCACAACAACTTGGCTAGTGTCACTTCGGAGCCAAAATACCCATTCTAGGGCTCGATTTAGGCAAACTAGTTATAAGGACTTAGTTTTTGCGCGAGGTGAGTTTTTAAGTGTTGTTGGAGCTCAAAATGAGTCCCTAAGACTTATTATAATATATTATATTTAAATAGATTTAAAATAACAATTTAGAACCAAAAAAACTTTGCTAGATTCACTTGGAGCCAAAAACCCATTCTAAAGGCTCGATTTAGGAAAACTAGTTACAAGGAATTAGTTTTTCGCGCAAGTGAGTTTTTATAAGGCTTGTTGGAGCTCCAAATGAGTCTCTAAGACTTATTATAATGTATTATATGTTCAAATACTGATTTGGGATCAAAACAAGTTTGCTAGAGTCACTTCGAGCAAAAAAACCATTTAAAGGCTCGATTTAGGCAAAACTAGTTATAAGGACTTAGTTTTTTGCGCGAGGTGAGTTTTTTAAGTGTTGTTGGAGCTCAAAATGAGTCCCTAAGAATTATATATAATGTATTATATGTTCAAATACTGATTTGAGAACACAACAACTTGGCTAGTTTCACTGGAGCCAAAATACCCATTCTAAGGGCTCGATTTAGGAAAACTAGTTATAAGGACTTAGTTTTTGTGCGAGGTGAGTTTTTTAAGTGTTGTTGGAGCTCAAAATGAGTCCCTAAGACTTATTATAATGTATTATATGTTCAAATACTGATTTAGAATCACAACAACTTTGCTAGAGTCACTTGAGCCAAAAAACCCGTTTAAAAGGCTCGATTTAGGCAAAACTAGTTATAAGGACTTAGTTTTTGCGCGAGGTGAGTTTTTAAGTGTTGTTGGAGCTCAAAATGAGTCCCTACGAATTATATTAATGTATTATATGTTCAAATACTGATTTGAGATCACAACAACTTGGCTAGTGTCATTGGAGCCAAAATACCCATTCTAGGGCTCGATTTAGGCAAACTAGTTATAAGGACTTAGTTTTTGCGCGAGGTGAGTTTTTTAAGTGTTGTTGGAGCTCAAAATGAGTCCCTACGAATTATATTAATGTATTATATGTTCAAATACTGATTTGGGATCACAACAACTTGGCTAGAGTCACTTCGGAGCCAAAATACCCATTCTAGGGCTCGATTTAGGCAAACTAGTTATAAGGACTTAGTTTTTGCGCGAGGTGAGTTTTTTAAGTGTTGTTGGAGCTCAAAATGAGTCCCTAAGACTTATTATAATATATTATATTAAAATACACATTTAGAACCTTAAAAAACTTTGCTAGATTCACTTGGAGCCAAAAACCCATCTAAAGGCTCGATTTAGGGAAAACTAGTTACAAAGAATTAGTTTTTTGCGCGAGGTGACCTTATAAGGCTTGTTGGAGCTCCAAACGAGTCTCTAAGACTTATTATAATATATTATATGTTCAAATACTCATTTACAATCAAAACAAGTTTGCTAGAGTCACTTGGAGCCAAAAAACCGTTTAAAAGCTCGATTTAGGCAAAACTAGTTATAAGGACTTAGTTTTTGCGCGAGGTGAGTTTTTTAAGTGTTGTTTGAGCTCAAAATTAGTCCCTACGAATTATATTAATGTATTATATGTTCAAATACTGATTTGAGATCACAACAACTTGGCTAGTGTCACCTTGGAGCCAAAATACCCATTCTAGGGCTCGATTTAGGCAAACTAGTTATAAGGACTTAGTTTTTGCGCGAGGTGAGTTTTTAAGTGTTGTTGGAGCTCAAAATGAGTCCCTACGAATTATATTAATGTATTATATGTTCAAATAGTGATTTGGGATCACAACAACTTGGCTAGTGTCACTTTGGAGCCAAAATACCCATTCTAGGGCTCGATTTAGGCAAACTAGTTATAAGGACTTAGTTTTTGCGCGAGGTGAGTTTTTAAGTGTTGTTGGAGCTCAAAATGAGTCCCTAAGACTTATTATAATATATTATATGTTAAAATACACATTTAGAACCTAAAAAACTTTGCTAGATTCACTTGGAGCCAAAAACCCATCTAAAGGCTCGATTTAGGGAAAACTAGTTACAAAGAATTAGTTTTTACGCGAAGTGACCTTATAAGGCTTGTTGGAGCTCCAAACGAGTCTCTAAGACTTATTATAATATATTATATGTTCAAATACTCATTTACAATCAAAACAAGTTTGCTAGAGTCACTTGAGCCAAAAAACCGTTTAAAAGCTCGATTTAGGCAAAACTAGTTATAAGGACTTAGTTTTTGCGCGAGGTGAGTTTTTTAAGTGTTGTTTGAGCTCAAAATTAGTCCCTACGAATTATATTAATGTATTATATGTTCAAATACTGATTTGAGATCACAACAACTTGGCTAGTGTCACTTGGAGCCAAAATACCCATTCTAGGGCTCGATTTAGGCAAACTAGTTATAAGGACTTAGTTTTTGCGCGAGGTGAGTTTTTTAAGTGTTGTTGGAGCTCAAAATGAGTCCCTACGAATTATATTAATGTATTATATGTTCAAATACTGATTTGGGATCACAACAACTTGGCTAGAGTCACTTGAGCCAAAATACCCATTCTAGGGCTCGATTTAGGCAAACTAGTTATAAGGACTTAGTTTTTGCGCGAGGTGAGTTTTTAAGTGTTGTTGGAGCTCAAAATGAGTCCCTAAGACTTATTATAATATATTATATGTAAAATACACATTTAGAACCTTAAAAACTTTGCTAGATTCACTTGGAGCCAAAAACCCATCTAAAGGCTCGATTTAGGGAAAACTAGTTACAAAGAATTAGTTTTTGCGCGAAGTGACCTTATAAGGCTTGTTGGAGCTCCAAACGAGTCTCTAAGACTTATTATAATATATTATATGTTCAAATACTCATTTACAATCAAAACAAGTTTGCTAGAGTCACTTGGAGCCAAAAAACCGTTTAAAAGCTCGATTTAGGCAAAACTAGTTATAAGGACTTAGTTTTTCGCGAGGTGAGTTTTTAAGTGTTGTTTGAGCTCAAAATTAGTCCCTACGAATTATATTAATGTATTATATGTTCAAATACTGATTTGAGATCACAACAACTTGGCTAGTGTCACTTGAGCCAAAATACCCATTCTAGGGCTCGATTTAGGCAAACTAGTTATAAGGACTTAGTTTTTGCGCGAGGTGAGTTTTTTAAGTGTTGTTGGAGCTCAAAATGAGTCCCTACGAATTATATTAATGTATTATATGTTCAAATACTGATTTGGGATCACAACAACTTGGCTAGAGTCACTTGGAGCCAAAATACCCATTCTAGGGCTCGATTTAGGCAAACTAGTTATAAGGACTTAGTTTTTTTGCGCGAGGTGAGTTTTTTAAGTGTTGTTGGAGCTCAAAATGAGTCCCTAAGACTTATTATAATATATTATATGTTAAAATACACATTTAGAACCCCAAAAAACTTTGCTAGATTCACTTGGAGCCAAAAACCCATCTAAAGGCTCGATTTAGGGAAAACTAGTTACAAAGAATTAGTTTTTGCGCGAGGTGACCTTATAAGGCTTGTTGGAGCTCCAAACGAGTCTCTAAGACTTATTATAATATATTATATGTTCAAATACTCATTTACAATCAAAACAAGTTTGCTAGAGTCACTTTGGAGCCAAAAACCCGTTTAAAATTCGATTTAGGAAAAACTAGTTATAAGGACTTAGTTTTTTTGCGCGAGGTGAGTTTTTTAAGTGTTGTTTGAGCTCAAAATGAGTCCCTAAGAATTATATTAATGTATTATATGTTCAAATACTGATTTGAGATCACAACAACTTGGCTAGTGTCACTTGAGCCAAAATACCCATTCTAGGGCTCGATTTAGGCAAACTAGTTATAAGGACTTAGTTTTTGCGCGAGGTGAGTTTTTTAAGTGTTGTTGGAGCTCAAAATGAGTCCCTAAGAATTATATTAATGTATTATATGTTCAAATACTGATTTGGGATCACAACAACTTGGCTAGAGTCACTTCGGAGCCAAAATACCCATTCTAAGGGCTCGATTTAGGCAAACTAGTTATAAGGACTTAGTTTTTGCGCGAGGTGAGTTTTTTAAGTGTTGTTGGAGCTCAAAATGAGTCCCTAAGACTTATTATAATATATTATATGTTAAAATACACATTTAGAACCTAAAAAACTTTGCTAGATTCACTTGGAGCCAAAAACCCATCTAAAGGCTCGATTTAGGGAAAACTAGTTACAAAGAATTAGTTTTTGCGCGAGGTGACCTTATAAGGCTTGTTGGAGCTCCAAACGAGTCTCTAAGACTTATTATAATATATTATATGTTCAAATACTCATTTACAATCAAAACAAGTTTGCTAGAGTCACTTGGAGCCAAAAAACCCGTTTAAAAGCTCGATTTAGGCAAAACTAGTTATAAGGACTTAGTTTTTGCGCGAGGTGAGTTTTTTAAGTGTTGTTTGAGCTCAAAATTAGTCCCTACGAATTATATTAATGTATTATATGTTCAAATACTGATTTGAGATCACAACAACTTGGCTAGTGTCACTGGAGCCAAAATACCCATTCTAGGGCTCGATTTAGGCAAACTAGTTATAAGGACTTAGTTTTTTTGCGCGAGGTGAGTTTTTTAAGTGTTGTTGGAGCTCAAAATGAGTCCCTACGAATTATATTAATGTATTATATGTTCAAATACTGATTTGGGATCACAACAACTTGGCTAGTGTCACTTGAGCCAAAATACCCATTCTAGGGCTCGATTTAGGCAAACTAGTTATAAGGACTTAGTTTTTGCGCGAGGTGAGTTTTTTAAGTGTTGTTGGAGCTCAAAATGAGTCCCTAAGACTTATTATAATATATTATCATGTTAAAATACACATTTAGAACCTAAAAAACTTTGCTAGATTCACTTGGAGCCAAAAACCCATCTAAAGGCTCGATTTAGGGAAAACTAGTTACAAAGAATTAGTTTTTGCGCGATAGTGACCTTATAAGGCTTGTTGGAGCTCCAAACGAGTCTCTAAGACTTATTATAATATATTATATGTTCAAATACTCATTTACAATCAAAACAAGTTTGCTAGAGTCACTGGAGCCAAAAAACCGTTTAAAAGTCGATTTAGGCAAAACTAGTTATAAGGACTTAGTTTTTGCGCGAGGTGAGTTTTTAAGTGTTGTTTGAGCTCAAAATTAGTCCCTACGAATTATATTAATGTATTATATGTTCAAATACTGATTTGAGATCACAACAACTTGGCTAGTGTCACTTCGGAGCCAAAATACCCATTCTAGGGCTCGATTTAGGCAAACTAGTTATAAGGACTTAGTTTTTTGCGCGAGGTGAGTTTTTAAGTGTTGTTGGAGCTCAAAATGAGTCCCTACGAATTATATTAATGTATTATATGTTCAAATACTGATTTGGGATCACAACAACTTGGCTAGTGTCACTTGAGCCAAAATACCCATTCTAGGGCTCGATTTAGGCAAACTAGTTATAAGGACTTAGTTTTTGCGCGAGGTGAGTTTTTTAAGTGTTGTTGGAGCTCAAAATGAGTCCCTAAGACTTATTATAATATATTATGTTAAAATACACATTTAGAACCTAAAAACTTTGCTAGATTCACTTCGGAGCCAAAAACCCATCTAAAGGCTCGATTTAGGGAAAACTAGTTACAAAGAATTAGTTTTTTTGCGCGAAGTGACCTTATAAGGCTTGTTGGAGCTCCAAACGAGTCTCTAAGACTTATTATAATATATTATATGTTCAAATACTCATTTACAATCAAAACAAGTTTGCTAGAGTCACTTGGAGCCAAAAAACCGTTTAAAAGCTCGATTTAGGCAAAACTAGTTATAAGGACTTAGTTTTTCGCGAGGTGAGTTTTTTAAGTGTTGTTTGAGCTCAAAATTAGTCCCTACGAATTATATTAATGTATTATATGTTCAAATACTGATTTGAGATCACAACAACTTGGCTAGTGTCACTGGAGCCAAAATACCCATTCTAGGGCTCGATTTAGGCAAACTAGTTATAAGGACTTAGTTTTTGCGCGAGGTGAGTTTTTTAAGTGTTGTTGGAGCTCAAAATGAGTCCCTACGAATTATATTAATGTATTATATGTTCAAATACTGATTTGGGATCACAACAACTTGGCTAGTGTCACTTGAGCCAAAATACCCATTCTAGGGCTCGATTTAGGCAAACTAGTTATAAGGACTTAGTTTTTTGCGCGAGGTGAGTTTTTTAAGTGTTGTTGGAGCTCAAAATGAGTCCCTAAGACTTATTATAATATATTTATCGTTAAAATACACATTTAGAACCTAAAAACTTTGCTAGATTCACTTGGAGCCAAAAACCCATCTAAAGGCTCGATTTAGGAAAACTAGTTACAAAGAATTAGTTTTTTGCGCGAGTGAGCCTTATAAGGCTTGTTGGAGCTCCAAATGAGTCCCTAAGACTTATTATAATATATTATATGTTCAAATACTCATTTAGAATCAAAACAAGTTTGCTAGAGTCACTTTGAGCCAAAAACCGTTTAAAAGCTCGATTTAGGCAAAACTAGTTATAAGGACTTAGTTTTTGCGCGAGGTGAGTTTTTTAAGTGTTGTTTGAGCTCAAAATGAGTCCCTACGAATTATATTAATGTATTATATGTTCAAATACTGATTTGAGATCACAACAACTTGGCTAGTGTCACTGGAGCCAAAATACCCATTCTAGGGCTCGATTTAGGCAAACTAGTTATAAGGACTTAGTTTTTGCGCGAGGTGAGTTTTTTAAGTGTTGTTGGAGCTCAAAATGAGTCCCTACGAATTATATTAATGTATTATATGTTCAAATACTGATTTGGGATCACAACAACTTGGCTAGAGTCACTTGAGCCAAAATACCCATTCTAGGGCTCGATTTAGGCAAACTAGTTATAAGGACTTAGTTTTTGCGCGAGGTGAGTTTTTAAGTGTTGTTGGAGCTCAAAATGAGTCCCTAAGACTTATTATAATATATTATATCGTAAAATACACATTTAGAACCTAAAAAACTTTGCTAGATTCACTTCGGAGCCAAAAACCCATCTAAAGGCTCGATTTAGGGAAAACTAGTTACAAAGAATTAGTTTTTTGCGCAAGTGACCTTATAAGGCTTGTTGGAGCTCCAAACGAGTCTCTAAGACTTATTATAATATATTATATGTTCAAATACTCATTTACAATCAAAACAAGTTTGCTAGAGTCACTTGGAGCCAAAAAAACCGTTTAAAAGCTCGATTTAGGAAAACTAGTTATAAGGACTTAGTTTTTGCGCGAGGTGAGTTTTTAAGTGTTGTTTGAGCTCAAAATTAGTCCCTACGAATTATATTAATGTATTATATGTTCAAATACTGATTTGAGATCACAACAACTTGGCTAGTGTCACTGAGCCAAAATACCCATTCTAGGGCTCGATTTAGGCAAACTAGTTATAAGGACTTAGTTTTTGCGCGAGGTGAGTTTTTTAAGTGTTGTTGGAGCTCAAAATGAGTCCCTACGAATTATATTAATGTATTATATGTTCAAATACTGATTTGGGATCACAACAACTTGGCTAGAGTCACTTGGAGCCAAAATACCCATTCTAGGGCTCGATTTAGGCAAACTAGTTATAAGGACTTAGTTTTTGCGCGAGGTGAGTTTTTTAAGTGTTGTTGGAGCTCAAAATGAGTCCCTAAGACTTATTATAATATATTATATGTTAAAATACACATTTAGAACCTAAAAACTTTGCTAGATTCACTTGGAGCCAAAACCCATCTAAAGGCTCGATTTAGGGAAAACTAGTTACAAAGAATTAGTTTTTGCGCGAAGTGACCTTATAAGGCTTGTTGGAGCTCCAAACGAGTCTCTAAGACTTATTATAATATATTATATGTTCAAATACTCATTTACAATCAAAACAAGTTTGCTAGAGTCATATATTGGAGCCAAAAACCGTTTAAAAGCTCGATTTAGGCAAAACTAGTTATAAGGACTTAGTTTTTGCGCGAGGTGAGTTTTTTAAGTGTTGTTTGAGCTCAAAATTAGTCCCTACGAATTATATTAATGTATTATATGTTCAAATACTGATTTGAGATCACAACAACTTGGCTAGTGTCACTGGAGCCAAAATACCCATTCTAGGGCTCGATTTAGGCAAACTAGTTATAAGGACTTAGTTTTTTTGCGCGAGGTGAGTTTTTTAAGTGTTGTTGGAGCTCAAAATGAGTCCCTACGAATTATATTAATGTATTATATGTTCAAATACTGATTTGGGATCACAACAACTTGGCTAGTGTCACTTGAGCCAAAATACCCATTCTAGGGCTCGATTTAGGCAAACTAGTTATAAGGACTTAGTTTTTGCGCGAGGTGAGTTTTTAAGTGTTGTTGGAGCTCAAAATGAGTCCCTAAGACTTATTATAATATATTATATGTTAAAATACACATTTAGAACCTAAAAAACTTTGCTAGATTCACTCGGAGCCAAAAACCCATCTAAAGGCTCGATTTAGGGAAAACTAGTTACAAAGAATTAGTTTTTTTGCGCGAAGTGACCTTATAAGGCTTGTTGGAGCTCCAAACGAGTCTCTAAGACTTATTATAATATATTATATGTTCAAATACTCATTTACAATCAAAACAAGTTTGCTAGAGTCACTGAGCCAAAAACCCATTTTAAAAGCTCGATTTAGGCAAAACTAGTTATAAGGACTTAGTTTTTGCGCGAGGTGAGTTTTTTAAGTGTTGTTTGAGCTCAAAATTAGTCCCTACGAATTATATTAATGTATTATATGTTCAAATACTGATTTGAGATCACAACAACTTGGCTAGTGTCACTTGGAGCCAAAATACCCATTCTAGGGCTCGATTTAGGCAAACTAGTTATAAGGACTTAGTTTTTTGCGCGAGGTGAGTTTTTTAAGTGTTGTTGGAGCTCAAAATGAGTCCCTACGAATTATATTAATGTATTATATGTTCAAATACTGATTTGGGATCACAACAATTGGCTAGAGTCACTTGAGACCCAAAAAACCCATTCTAGGGCTCGATTTAGGCAAACTAGTTATAAGGACTTAGTTTTTGCGCGAGGTGAGTTTTTTTAAGTGTTGTTGGAGCTCAAAATGAGTCCCTAAGACTTATTATAATATATTATATTAAAATACACATTTAGAACCCCAAAAACTTTGCTAGATTCACTTGGAGCCAAAAACCCATCTAAAGGCTCGATTTAGGGAAAACTAGTTACAAAGAATTAGTTTTTTTGCGCGAAGTGACCTTTTAAGGCTTGTTGGAGCTCCAAACGAGTCTCTAAGACTTATTATAATATATTATATGTTCAAATACTCATTTACAATCAAAACAAGTTTGCTAGAGTCACTTGGAGCCAAAAAAACAGTTTAAAAGCTCGATTTAGGCAAAACTAGTTATAAGGACTTAGTTTTTTGCGCGAGGTGAGTTTTTAAGTGTTGTTTGAGCTCAAAATTAGTCCCTACGAATTATATTAATGTATTATATGTTCAAATACTGATTTGAGATCACAACAACTTGGCTAGTGTCACTGGAGCCAAAATACCCATTCTAGGGCTCGATTTAGGCAAACTAGTTATAAGGACTTAGTTTTTGCGCGAGGTGAGTTTTTTAAGTGTTGTTGGAGCTCAAAATGAGTCCCTACGAATTATATTAATGTATTATATGTTCAAATACTGATTTGGGATCACAACAACTTGGCTAGAGTCACTTGGAGCCAAAATACCCATTCTAGGGCTCGATTTAGGCAAACTAGTTATAAGGACTTAGTTTTTGCGCGAGGTGAGTTTTTTAAGTGTTGTTGGAGCTCAAAATGAGTCCCTAAGACTTATTATAATATATTATCGTAAAATACACATTTAGAACCTAAAAAACTTTGCTAGATTCACTTGGAGCCAAAAAACCCATCTAAAGGCTCGATTTAGGGAAAACTAGTTACAAAGAATTAGTTTTTTGCGCGAAGTGACCTTATAAGGCTTGTTGGAGCTCCAAACGAGTCTCTAAGACTTATTATAATATATTATATGTTCAAATACTCATTTACAATCAAAACAAGTTTGCTAGAGTCACTTGGAGCCAAAAAAACCGTTTAAAAGCTCGATTTAGGCAAAACTAGTTATAAGGACTTAGTTTTTGCGCGAGGTGAGTTTTTTAAGTGTTGTTTGAGCTCAAAATTAGTCCCTACGAATTATATTAATGTATTATATGTTCAAATACTGATTTGAGATCACAACAACTTGGCTAGTGTCACTGGAGCCAAAATACCCATTCTAGGGCTCGATTTAGGCAAACTAGTTATAAGGACTTAGTTTTTGCGCGAGGTGAGTTTTTTAAGTGTTGTTGGAGCTCAAAATGAGTCCCTACGAATTATATTAATGTATTATATGTTCAAATACTGATTTGGGATCACAACAACTTGGCTAGTGTCACTTCGAGCCAAAATACCCATTCTAGGGCTCGATTTAGGCAAACTAGTTATAAGGACTTAGTTTTTGCGCGAGGTGAGTTTTTTAAGTGTTGTTGGAGCTCAAAATGAGTCCCTAAGACTTATTATAATATATTATGTTAAAATACACATTTAGAACCTAAAAAACTTTGCTAGATTCACTGGAGCCAAAAACCCATCTAAAGGCTCGATTTAGGGAAAACTAGTTACAAAGAATTAGTTTTTGCGCGAAGTGACCTTATAAGGCTTGTTGGAGCTCCAAACGAGTCTCTAAGACTTATTATAATATATTATATGTTCAAATACTCATTTACAATCAAAACAAGTTTGCTAGAGTCACTTGGAGCCAAAAAAACCGTTTAAAAGCTCGATTTAGGCAAAACTAGTTATAAGGACTTAGTTTTTGCGCGAGGTGAGTTTTTAAGTGTTGTTTGAGCTCAAAATTAGTCCCTACGAATTATATTAATGTATTATATGTTCAAATACTGATTTGAGATCACAACAACTTGGCTAGTGTCACTTCGGAGCCAAAATACCCATTCTAGGGCTCGATTTAGGCAAACTAGTTATAAGGACTTAGTTTTTGCGCGAGGTGAGTTTTTAAGTGTTGTTGGAGCTCAAAATGAGTCCCTACGAATTATATTAATGTATTATATGTTCAAATACTGATTTGGGATCACAACAACTTGGCTAGTGTCACTTCGGAGCCAAAATACCCATTCTAGGGCTCGATTTAGGCAAACTAGTTATAAGGACTTAGTTTTTGCGCGAGGTGAGTTTTTAAGTGTTGTTGGAGCTCAAAATGAGTCCCTAAGACTTATTATAATATATTATCTTAAAATACACATTTAGAACCTAAAAACTTTGCTAGATTCACTTCGGAGCCAAAAACCCATCTAAAGGCTCGATTTAGGGAAAACTAGTTACAAAGAATTAGTTTTTGCGCGAAGTGACCTTATAAGGCTTGTTGGAGCTCCAAACGAGTCTCTAAGACTTATTATAATATATTATATGTTCAAATACTCATTTACAATCAAAACAAGTTTGCTAGAGTCACTTTGGAGCCAAAAAAAACCGTTTAAAAGCTCGATTTAGGCAAAACTAGTTATAAGGACTTAGTTTTTGCGCGAGGTGAGTTTTTAAGTGTTGTTTGAGCTCAAAATTAGTCCCTACGAATTATATTAATGTATTATATGTTCAAATACTGATTTGAGATCACAACAACTTGGCTAGTGTCACTTCGGAGCCAAAATACCCATTCTAGGGCTCGATTTAGGCAAACTAGTTATAAGGACTTAGTTTTTTGCGCGAGGTGAGTTTTTTAAGTGTTGTTGGAGCTCAAAATGAGTCCCTACGAATTATATTAATGTATTATATGTTCAAATACTGATTTGGGATCACAACAACTTGGCTAGAGTCACTTGGAGCCAAAATACCCATTCTAGGGCTCGATTTAGGCAAACTAGTTATAAGGACTTAGTTTTTGCGCGAGGTGAGTTTTTTAAGTGTTGTTGGAGCTCAAAATGAGTCCCTAAGACTTATTATAATATATTATAGTTAAAATACACATTTAGAACCCCAAAAACTTTGCTAGATTCACTTCGGAGCCAAAACCCATCTAAAGGCTCGATTTAGGAAAACTAGTTACAAAGAATTAGTTTTTACGCGAAGTGACCTTATAAGGGTTGTTGGAGCTCCAAACGAGTCTCTAAGACTTATTATAATATATTATATGTTCAAATACTCATTTGCAATCAAAACAAGTTTGCTAGAGTCACTTTGAGCCAAAAAACCCGTTCTAAAGGCTCGATTTAGGCAAAACTAGTTATAAGGACTTAGTTTTTGCGCGAGGTGAGTTTTTTTAAGTGTTGTTTGAGCTCAAAATGAGTCCCTACGACTTATAATAATGTATTATATGTTCAAATACTGATTTGAGAACACAACAACTTGGCTAGTGTCACTTGAGCCAAAATACCCATTCTAGGGCTCGATTTAGGCAAACTAGTTATAAGGACTTAGTTTTTGCGCGAGGTGAGTTTTTAAGTGCTTGTTGGAGCTCCAAATGAGTCCCCTAAGACTTATAATAATGTATTATATGTTCAAATACTGATTTGGGATCACAACAACTTGGCTAGAGTCACTTGAGCCAAAATACCCATTTTAGGGCTCGATTTAGGCAAACTAGTTATAAGGACTTAGTTTTTGCGCGAGGTGAGTTTTTAAGTGTTGTTGGAGCTCAAAATGAGTCCCTAAGAACTTATATTAATGTATTATATGTTCAAATACTGATTTGAGATCACAACAACTTGGCTAGAGTCACTTGGAGCCAAAAACCCATTCTAAGGGCTCGATTTAGGCAAACTAGTTATAAGGACTTAGTTTTTGCGCGAGGTGAGTTTTTAAGTGTTGTTGGAGCTCAAAATGAGTCCCTAAGACTTATAATAATGTATTATATGTTCAAATACTGATTTGAGATCACAACAACTTCGCTAGAGTCACTTGGAGCCAAAATACCCATTCTAAGGGCTCGATTTAGGCAAACTAGTTATAAGGACTTAGTTTTTGCGCGAGGTGAGTTTTTAAGTGTTGTTGGAGCTCAAAATGAGTCCCTAAGAATTATAATAATGTATTATATGTTCAAATACTGATTTGAGATCACAACAACTTGGCTAGAGTCACTTCGAGCCAAAAAACCCATTCTAAGGGCTCGATTTAGGCAAACTAGTTATAAGGACTTAGTTTTTGCGCGAGGTGAGTTTTTAAGTGTTGTTGGAGCTCAAAATGAGTCCCTACGAATTATATTAATGTATTATATGTTCAAATACTGATTTGGGATCACAACAACTTGGCTAGAGTCACTTCGGAGCCAAAATACCCATTCTAGGGCTCGATTTAGGCAAACTAGTTATAAGGACTTAGTTTTTGCGCGAGGTGAGTTTTTTAAGTGTTGTTGGAGCTCAAAATGAGTCCCTAAGACTTATTATAATATATTATATGAAAAATACACATTTAGAACCTAAAAACTTTGCTAGATTCACTTCGAGCCAAAAACCCATCTAAAGGCTCGATTTAGGGAAAACTAGTTACAAAGAATTAGTTTTTGCGCGAAGTGACCTTATAAGGCTTGTTGGAGCTCCAAACGAGTCTCTAAGACTTATTATAATATATTATATGTTCAAATACTCATTTACAATCAAAACAAGTTTGCTAGAGTCACTTCGGAGCCAAAAAACCGTTTAAAAGCTCGATTTAGGCAAAACTAGTTATAAGGACTTAGTTTTTGCGCGAGGTGAGTTTTTAAGTGTTGTTTGAGCTCAAAATTAGTCCCTACGAATTATATTAATGTATTATATGTTCAAATACTGATTTGAGATCACAACAACTTGGCTAGTGTCACTTCGGAGCCAAAATACCCATTCTAGGGCTCGATTTAGGCAAACTAGTTATAAGGACTTAGTTTTTGCGCGAGGTGAGTTTTTAAGTGTTGTTGGAGCTCAAAATGAGTCCCTACGAATTATATTAATGTATTATATGTTCAAATACTGATTTGGGATCACAACAACTTGGCTAGTGTCACTTCGGAGCCAAAATACCCATTCTAGGGCTCGATTTAGGCAAACTAGTTATAAGGACTTAGTTTTTTGCGCGAGGTGAGTTTTTTAAGTGTTGTTGGAGCTCAAAATGAGTCCCTAAGACTTATTATAATATATTATCTTAAAATACACATTTAGAACCTAAAAAACTTTGCTAGATTCACTTCGGAGCCAAAAACCCATCTAAAGGCTCGATTTAGGGAAAACTAGTTACAAAGAATTAGTTTTTGCGCGAAGTGACCTTATAAGGCTTGTTGGAGCTCCAAACGAGTCTCTAAGACTTATTATAATATATTATATGTTCAAATACTCATTTACGGTAAAAATCACAACAAGTTTGCTAGAGTCACTTGAGCCAAAAAACCCGTTCTAAGAGCTCGATTTAGGCAAAACTAGTTATAAGGACTTAGTTTTTACGCGAGGTGAGTTTTTTAAGTGTTGTTGGAGCTCAAAATGAGTCCCTAAGAATTATATTAATGTATTATATGTTCAAATACTGATTTGAGATCACAACAACTTGGCTAGTGTCACTTCGGAGCCAAAATACCCATTCTAGGGCTCGATTTAGGCAAACTAGTTATAAGGACTTAGTTTTTGCGCGAGGTGAGTTTTTAAGTGTTGTTGGAGCTCAAAATGAGTCCCTACGAATTATATTAATGTATTATATGTTCAAATACTGATTTGGGATCACAACAACTTGGCTAGAGTCACTTCGAGCCAAAATACCCATTCTAAGTGTTGTTGGAGCTCAAAATGAGTCCCTCCCGAATTATATTAATGTATTATATGTTCAAATACTGATTTGGGATCACAAAAACTTGGCTAGAGTCACTTCGAGCCAAAATACCCATTCTAGGTGCTCGATTT
>JACWIL010000025.1:0-137318 GCA_018132145.1 Boehmeria nivea var. tenacissima | reverse complement strand
TACATTAAATAATTAGTGAGACTCATTTTGAGCTCCAACAACACTTAAAAAGCTCACCTCGCGCCAAAAACTATGTCCTTATAACAAGTTTGCCTAAATCGATCCTAAATTGGGTATTTTGGCTCCGAGTAGCTCTAGCAAAGTTGTTGTGATCCCAATCAGTATTTGAACATATAATACATTAATATAATTCGTAGGGACTCATTTTGAGATCCAACAACACTTAAAAACTCACCTCGCGCAAAAACTAAGTCCTTATAACCTTGCGTTTGCCTAAATAGAACCCTAAAATACGTACTTTGGCTCCCGAGAAGTTACTCTAGCAAAGTTGTTGTGATCCAAATCAAATATTTGAACATATTACATTAAGATAATTCAATGGACTCATTTTGAGCTCCAACAACACTTAAAATTTCACTCGTGCAAAAACTAAGTCCTTATAACTAGTTTTGCCTAAATCAAGTTTTATTGATTGGTATTTTGGCTCGAAGTGGCTTTATTAACAGATTATTTGTGATCCCAAATCAGTATTTGAACATATAATCCATTAATATAATTCGTAGGGACTCATTTTGAGCTCCAACAACACTTAGAAGCTCACTCATATAAACTAAGTCCTTATAATAAGTTTGCCTAAATCGATCCTAGAATTGGGTATTTTGGCTCCGAAGTGACTCTAGCAAAGTTGTTGTGATCCAATCAGTATTTGAACATATAATAAATTAATATAAGTCGTACGGACTCATTTTGAGCTCCAACAACGCTTAAAAAACTCACCTCGCGCCAAAAACTAAGTCCTTATAACTAGTTTGCCCCTATTGAATACTAAAATGGGTACTTT
Source organism: Boehmeria nivea var. tenacissima (assembly GCA_018132145.1). Lineage (NCBI taxonomy): Eukaryota > Viridiplantae > Streptophyta > Magnoliopsida > Rosales > Urticaceae > Boehmeria > Boehmeria nivea. The sequence continues at coordinate 136,477 of JACWIL010000025.1, read as the reverse complement.
GGCTCCAAGAAGCTGACTCTTGCAAAGTTATTTGAGATCCCAATCAGTATTTCAACATATAATACATTAATATAATTCTATAGGAACTCATTTTGAGCTTCAACAACACTTAAAAGCTCACCTCGGCATACAAAAACTATGTCCTTCATAAGCAAGTTTGCCTAAATCGATCCCTAAATTGGGTATTTTGGCTCAGTATTGACTCTAGCAAAGTTATTTGTGATCCCAATCAGTATTTGAACATATAATACATTAATATAATTCATAGGGACTCATTTTGAGATCCAACAACACTTAAAAAACTCACCTCGCGCCAAAAACTAAGTCCCTATAACTAGTTTGCCCTAAAAATCAAAACCCTAAAATAGGTAATTTGGCTCCAGTGACTCCAGCAAAGTTGTTGTGATCCCAATCAGTATTTGAACAAATATTACATTAAATAGTGCGTAGGGACTCATTTTGAGCTCAACAAATGAAGCTCACCTCGCGCAAAAACTGTGTCCTTATAACAAGTTTGCCTAAATCGATCCCTAAATTGGGTATTTTGGCTCGAAGTGACTCTAGCAAAGTTCATTGCTGATCCCAATCAGTATTTGAACATATAATACATTAATATAATTAAGTAGGGACTCATTTTGAGATCCAACAACATAAAAACTCACCTCATGTAAAAACTAAGTCCTTATAACTAGTTTTCAAATCAGATATTTCAATACGGTGCTTTGGCTCGAGTTACTCTAGCAAGTTGTTGTGATCCAAATCAGTATTTGAACATATCCTACATTAAGATAATTCGTAGGGACTCATTTTGAGCTCCAATGACACTTAAATTTCACCTCGCGCAAAACTGATTCACTTATAACTGATTTGCCTAAATCGAGCCGTAAATTGGGTATTTTGGCTCTGCAGTTATTGTAGTAAAGTTGTTGTGATCCAATCAGTATTTGAACATATAATCCATTAATATATATGCTTAGGGACTCATTTTGAGCTCCAGCTAATACTTAAAAGCTACTTTGTACTAAGGTAAGTCCTTATAGCAAGTTTGCTTAAATCGAGTCCTAAATTGGTGGTGTTTGGCTCAAGTGGCTCTAGCAAAGTTGTTGTGATCCCAAATCAGTATTTGAACATATAATACATTAGTATAATTCGTGGGGACTAATTTTGACTCGACAACCTTAAAAAACTCACCTCGCGTAAAAACTAAGTCCTTATAACTAGTTTTCTTCTAAATCGACGCTAAAGGCAATTTTGGCTCTGGTGACTCTAGCAAAGTTGTTGTGATCCCAAATCAGTATTTCAACATATAATACATTAATATAATTCATAGGACTCATTTTGAGCTCCAACAACATTTAAAGCTCACCTGCGCAAAAACTGAGTCCTTATAACAGTTTGCCTAAATCGATCCCTAAATTGGGTATTTTGGCTCGAATGACTCTAGCAAAGTTTTTGTGATCCCAAATCAGTATTTGAACATATAATACATTAATATAATTCGCAAGGACTCATTTTCGAGCTCCAACAACACTTAAAACTCACCTCGCAAAAAAACTAAGTCCTTATAACTAGTTTGCCTAAATCGAGCCCTAAAATGGGTATTTTGGCTCAAGTGACTCTAGCAAAGTTGTTATGATCCCAAATAAGTATTTGAACATATAATACATTAATATAATTCATAGGGACTCATTTGAGCTCCAACAACACTTAAAAGCTCACCTCGCGCAAAAACTAAGTCCTTATAACAAGTTTGCCTAAATCGAGCCCTAAATTGGGTATTTTGGCTCAGTGACTCTAGCAAAGTTGTTGTGATCCCAAATCAGTATTTGAACATATAATACATTAATATAATTCGTAGGGACTCATTTTGAGCTCCAACAACACTTAAAAGGCTCACCTCGCGCAAAAACTAAGTCCTTATAACTAGTTTGCCTAAATCGATCCCTAAATTGGGTATTTTGGCTCAAGTGACTCTAGCAAAGTTGTTGTGATCCCAAATCAGTATTTGAACATATAATACATTAATATAATTCGTAGGGACTCATTTTGAGCTCCAACAACACTTAAAAGCTCACCTCGCGCAAAAACTAAGTCCTTATAACTAGTTTGCCTAAATCGAGCCCTAAATTGGGTATTTTGGCTCCAAGTGACTCTAGCAAAGTTGTTGTGATCCCAAATCAGTATTTGAACATATAATACATTAATATAATTCGTAGGGACTCATTTTGAGCTCCAACAACACTTAAAAGCTCACCTCGCGCAAAAACTAAGTCCTTATAACTAGTTTGCCTAAATCGAGCCCTAAATTGGGTACTTTGGCTCAAGTGACTCTAGCAAAGTTGTTGTGATCCCAAATCAGTATTTGAACATATAATACATTAATATAATTCGTAGGGACTCATTTTGAGCTCCAACAACACTTAAAAACTCACCTCGCAAAAACTAAGTCCTTATAACTAGTTTGCCTAAATCGAGCCCTAAAATGGGTAATTTGGCTCAAGTGACTCTAGCAAAGTTGTTGTGATCCCAAATCAGTATTTGAACATATAATACATTAATATAATTCGTAGGGACTCATTTTGAGCTCCAACAACACTTAAAAGCTCACCTGCGCAAAAACTAAGTCCTTATAACTAGTTTGCCTAAATCGATCCCTAAATTGGGTATTTTGGCTCAAGTGACTCTAGCAAAGTTGTTGTGATCCCAAATCAGTATTTGAACATATAATACATTAATATAATTCGTAGGGACTCATTTTGAGCTCCAACAACACTTAAAACTCACCTCGCGCAAAAACTAAGTCCTTATAACTAGTTTGCCTAAATCGAGCCCTAAATTGGGTATTTTGGCTCAAGTGACTCTAGCAAAGTTGTTGTGATCCCAAATCAGTATTTGAACATATAATACATTAATATAATTCGTAGGGACTCATTTTGAGCTCCAACAACACTTAGAAGCTCACCTCGCGCAAAAACTAAGTCCTTATAACAAGTTTGCCTAAATCGATCCCTAAATTGGGTATTTTGGCTCCGAAGTGACTCTAGCAAAGTTGTTGTGATCCCAAATCAGTATTTGAACATATAATACATTAATATAATTCGTAGGGACTCATTTTGAGCTCCAACAACACTTAAAAACTCACCTTGCGCAAAAACTAAGTCCTTATAACTAGTTTGCCTAAATCGATCCCTAAATTGGGTATTTTGGCTCCGAAGTGACTCTAGCAAAGTTGTTGTGATCCCAAATCAGTATTTGAACATATAATACATTAATATAATTCGTAGGGACTCATTTTGAGCTCCAACAACACTTAAAAACTCACCTCGCGCAAAAACTAAGTCCTTATAACTAGTTTGCCTAAATCGAGCCCTAAATTGGGTATTTTGGCTCCGAGTGACTCTAGCAAAGTTGTTGTGATCCCAAATCAGTATTTGAACATATAATACATTAATATAATTCGTAGGGACTCATTTTGAGCTCCAACAACACTTAAAAACTCACCTCGCGCAAAAACTAAGTCCTTATAACAAGTTTGCCTAAATCGATCCCTAAATTGGGTATTTTGGCTCCGAAGTGACTCTAGCAAAGTTGTTGTGATCCCAAATCAGTATTTGAACATATAATACATTAATATAATTCGTAGGGACTCATTTTGAGCTCCAACAACACTTAATAAAAACTCACCTCGCGCAAAAACTAAGTCCTTATAACTAGTTTGCCTAAATCGAGCCCTAAAATGGGTATTTTGGCTCCGAAGTGACTCTAGCAAAGTTGTTGTGATCCCAAATCAGTATTTGAACATATAATACATTAATATAATTCGTAGGGACTCATTTTGAGCTCCAACAACACTTAAAAGCTCACCTCGCGCAAAAACTAAGTCCTTATAACTAGTTTGCCTAAATCGAGCCCTAAATTGGGTATTTTGGCTCCGAAGTGACTCTAGCAAAGTTGTTGTGATCCCAAATCAGTATTTGAACATATAATACATTAATATAATTCGTAGGGACTCATTTTGAGCTCCAACAACACTTAAAAACTCACCTCGCGCAAAAACTAAGTCCTTATAACTAGTTTGCCTAAATCGAGCCCTAAAATGGGTAATTTGGCTCCGAGGTGACTCTAGCAAAGTTGTTGTGATCCCAAATCAGTATTTGAACATATAATACATTAATATAATTCGTAGGGACTCATTTTGAGCTCCAACAACACTTAGAAGCTCACCTCGCGCAAAAACTAAGTCCTTATAACAAGTTTGCCTAAATCGATCCCTAAATTGGGTATTTTGGCTCCGAAGTGACTCTAGCAAAGTTGTTGTGATCCCAAATCAGTATTTGAACATATAATACATTAATATAATTCGTAGGGACTCATTTTGAGCTCCAACAACACTTAAAACTCACCTCGCGCAAAAACTAAGTCCTTATAACTAGTTTGCCTAAATCGAGCCCTAAATTGGGTATTTTGGCTCAAGTGACTCTAGCAAAGTTGTTGTGATCCCAAATCAGTATTTGAACATATAATACATTAATATAATTCGTAGGGACTCATTTTGAGCTCCAACAACACTTAGAAAGCTCACCGCGCAAAAACTAAGTCCTTATAACAAGTTTGCCTAAATCGATCCCTAAATTGGGTATTTTGGCTCCAAGTGACTCTAGCAAAGTTGTTGTGATCCCAAATCAGTATTTGAACATATAATACATTAATATAATTCGTAGGGACTCATTTTGAGCTCCAACAACACTTAAAAACTCACCTCGCGCAAAAACTAAGTCCTTATAACTAGTTTGCCTAAATCGAGCCCTAAAATGGGTATTTTGGCTCAAGTGACTCTAGCAAAGTTGTTGTGATCCCAAATCAGTATTTGAACATATAATACATTAATATAATTCGTAGGGACTCATTTTGAGCTCCAACAACACTTAAAAACTCACCTCGCGCAAAAACTAAGTCCTTATAACTAGTTTGCCTAAATCGATCCCTAAATTGGGTATTTTGGCTCAAGTGACTCTAGCAAAGTTGTTGTGATCCCAAATCAGTATTTGAACATATAATACATTAATATAATTCGTAGGGACTCATTTTGAGCTCCAACAACACTTAAAAACTCACCTCGCGCAAAAACTAAGTCCTTATAACTAGTTTGCCTAAATCGAGCCCTAAAATGGGTATTTTGGCTCCAAGTGACTCTAGCAAAGTTGTTGTGATCCCAAATCAGTATTTGAACATATAATACATTAATATAATTCGTAGGGACTCATTTTGAGCTCCAACAACACTTAAAAGCTCACCTCGCGCAAAAACTAAGTCCTTATAACTAGTTTGCCTAAATCGATCCCTAAATTGGGTATTTTGGCTCCGAAGTGACTCTAGCAAAGTTGTTGTGATCCCAAATCAGTATTTGAACATATAATACATTAATATAATTCGTAGGGACTCATTTTGAGCTCCAACAACACTTATAAACTCACCTCGCGCAAAAACTAAGTCCTTATAACTAGTTTGCCTAAATCGAGCCCTAAAATGGGTATTTTGGCTCCGAAGTGACTCTAGCAAAGTTGTTGTGATCCCAAATCAGTATTTGAACATATAATACATTAATATAATTCGTAGGGACTCATTTTGAGCTCCAACAACACTTAAAAGCTCACCTCGCGCAAAAACTAAGTCCTTATAACAAGTTTGCCTAAATCGATCCCTAAATTGGGTATTTTGGCTCCGAAGTGACTCTAGCAAAGTTGTTGTGATCCCAAATCAGTATTTGAACATATAATACATTAATATAATTCGTAGGGACTCATTTTGAGCTCCAACAACACTTAAAAAGCTCACCTCGCGCAAAAACTAAGTCCTTATAACTAGTTTGCCTAAATCGAGCCCTAAATTGGGTATTTTGGCTCAAGTGACTCTAGCAAAGTTGTTGTGATCCCAAATCAGTATTTGAACATATAATACATTAATATAATTCGTAGGGACTCATTTTGAGCTCCAACAACACTTAAAAGCTCACCTCGCGCAAAAACTAAGTCCTTATAACAAGTTTGCCTAAATCGATCCCTAAATTGGGTATTTTGGCTCCGAAGTGACTCTAGCAAAGTTGTTGTGATCCCAAATCAGTATTTGAACATATAATACATTAATATAATTCGTAGGGACTCATTTTGAGCTCCAACAACACTTAAAAAACTCACCTCGCGCAAAAACTAAGTCCTTATAACTAGTTTGCCTAAATCGAGCCCTAAAATGGGTATTTTGGCTCCGAAGTGACTCTAGCAAAGTTGTTGTGATCCCAAATCAGTATTTGAACATATAATACATTAATATAATTCGTAGGGACTCATTTTGAGCTCCAACAACACTTAAAAACTCACATCGCGCAAAAACTAAGTCCTTATAACTAGTTTGCCTAAATCGAGCCCTAAAATTGGGTATTTTGGCCCAAGTGACTCTAGCAAAGTTGTTGTGATCCCAAATCAGTATTTGAACATATAATACATTAATATAATTCGTAGGGACTCATTTTGAGCTCCAACAACACTTAAAAAGCTCACCTCGCGCAAAAAACTAAGTCCTTATAACTAGTTTGCCTAAATCGATCCCTAAATTGGGTATTTTGGCTCCAAGTGACTCTAGCAAAGTTGTTGTGATCCCAAATCAGTATTTGAACATATAATACATTAATATAATTCGTAGGGACTCATTTTGAGCTCAAACTAAACATTTCACTCGCGAAAAAACTAAGTCCTTATAACTAGTTTGCCTAAATCGAGCCCTAAATTGGGTATTTTGGCTCTGAAGTGACTCTAGCAAAGTTGTTGTGATCCCAAATCAGTATTTGAACATATAATCCATTAATATAATTCGTAGGGACTCATTTTGAGCTCCAACAACACTTAGAAGCTCACCTCGCGCAAAAACTAAGTCCTTATAACAAGTTTGCCTAAATCGATCCCTAAATTGGGTATTTTGGCTCCGAAGTGACTCTAGCAAAGTTGTTGTGATCCCAAATCAGTATTTGAACATATAATACATTAATATAATTCGTAGGGACTCATTTTGAGCTCCACCAACACTTAAAAACTCACCTCGCGCAAAAACTAAGTCCTTATAACAAGTTTGCCTAAATCGAGCCCTAAATTGGTATTTTGGCTCCGAAGTGACTCTAGCAAAGTTGTTGTGATCCAAATCAGTATTTGAACATATAATACATTATATAAATTCGTAGGGACTCATTTTGAGCTCCAACAACACTTAAAACTCACCTCGCACAAAAACTAAGTCCTTATAACAAGTTTGCCTAAATCGATCCCTAAATTGGGTATTTTTGCTCCGAAGGTGACTCTAGCAAAGTTGTTGTGATCCAAATCAGTATTTGAACATATAATACATTAATATAATTCGTAGCGACTCATTTTGAGCTCCAACAACACTTAAAAGCTCACCTCGCGCAAAAACTAAGTCCTATAACAAGTTTGCCTAAATCGATCCTAAATTGGGTATTTTGGCTCCGAAGTGACTCTAGCAAAGTTGTTGTGATCCCAAATCAGTATTGGAACATATAATACATTAATATAATTCGTAGTGACTCATTTTGAGCTCAAAACTCACCCTCGCGCAAAAACTAAGTCCTTATAACAAGTTTGCCTAAATCGATCCCTAAATTGGGTATTTTGGCTCCGAAGTGACTCTAGCAAAGTTGTTGTGATCCCAAATCAGTATTGGAACATATAATACATTAATATAATCTCGTAGGACTCATTTTGAGCTCAAACTCACCCTCGGCGCAAAAACAAAGTCCTTATAACAAGTTTGCCTAAATCGATCCCCTAAATTGGGTAGTTTTGGCTCCGAAGTGACTCTAGCAAAGTTAGTTGTGATCCAAATCAGTATTTGAACATATAATACATTAATAATAATTCGTAGGGACTCAGTTTGGAGCTCCAACAAGCACTTAGAAGCGCACCTCGCGCAAAACTAAGTCCTTATAACAAGTTTGCCTAAATCGATCCCTAAATTGGGTATTTTGGCTCCGAAGTGACTCTAGCAAAGTTGTTGTGATCCCAAATCAGTATTTGAACATATAATACATTAATATAATTCGTAGGAGACTTATTTTGAGCTCCAACAAACATTTAAAAGCTCACCTCGCGCAAAAAACTAAGTCCTTAATAACTTGTTTGCCTAAATCGAGCCCTAAATTGGGTACTTTGGCTCCGAAGTGACTCTAGCAAAGTTGTTGTGATCCCAAATCAGTATTTGAACATATAATACATTAATATAATTCGTAGGGACTCATTTTGAGCTCCAACAACACTTAGAAGCTCACCTCGTGCAAAAACTAAGTCCTTATAACAAGGTTTGCCTAAATCGATCCCTAAATTGGGTATTTTGGCTCCGAAGTGACCTCTAGCAAAGTTGTTGTGATCCAAATCAGTATTTGAACATATAATACATTAATATAATTCGTAGGGACTCATTTTGAGCTCCAACAACACTTAGAAGCTCACCCTCGCGCAAAAACTAAGTCCTTATAACAAGTTTGCCTAAATCGATCCCTAAATTGGGTATTTTGCTCCGAAGTGACTCTAGCAAAGTTGTTGTGATCCCAAATCAGTATTTGAACATTAATACATTAATATAATTCGTAGGGACTCATTTTGAGCTCAAACGTCACCTCACCTGGCAAAAAACTAAGTCCTTATAACTAGTTTGCTAAATCGAGCCCTAAAATGGGTACTTTTGGCTCCGAAGTGACTCTAGCAAAGTTGTTGTGATCCAAATCAGTATTGGACATATAATACATTAATATAATTCGTAGGGACTCATTTTGAGCTCAAACCTTAAAGCACCTCGCGCAAAAACTAAGTCCTTATAACAAGTTTGCCTAATCGATCCCTAAATTGGGTATTTAGGACTCCGAAGTGACTCTAGCAAAGTTGTTGTGAGTCCCAAATCAGTATTTGAAACATATATACATTAATAATAAGTTCGTAGGGACCATTTTGAGCTCCAACAACACTTAGAAGCTCACCTCGCGCAAAAACTAAGTCCTATAACAAGTTTGCCTAAATCGATTCCCTAAATTGGGTATTTTGCTCCGAAGTGACTCTAGCAAAGTTTTTGTGATCCCAAATCAGTATTAGAACATATATTACAGTAATTTAATCGTAGGGAGACTTATTTTGGGCTCCAACAACATTTAAAAGCTCACCTCGCGCAAAAACTAGTCCTTATAACTTGTTTGCCTAAATCGATCCTAAAATGGGTACTTTGGCTCCGAAGTGACTCTAGCAAAGTTTGTTGTTGATCCCAAATCTGTATTTGAACATATAATACATTAATATAATTCGTAGGGACCATTTTGAGCTCCAACACACTTACAAAAGCTCACCGTCGCGCAAAAACTAAGTCCTTATAACTAGGTTTGCCTAAATCGAGCCCTAAAATGGGTACTTTGGCTCCGAAGTGAATCTAGCAAAGTTGTTGTGATCCCAAATAGTATTTGAACATATAATACATTAATATAATTCGTAGGGACTCATTTTGAGCTCCAACAACACTTAAAAGCTCACCTCGGCACAAAATCTAAGTCCTTATAACAAGTTTGCCTAAATCGAATCCCTAAATTGGGTATTTTGGCTCCGAAGTGACTCTAGCAAAGTTGTTGTGATCCAAATCAGTATTTGAACATATAATACATTAATATAATTCGTAGGCGACTCATTTTGAGCTCCAACAACACTTAAAATCTCACCCTCGCGCAAAACTAAGTCCCTTATAACAAGTTTGCCTAAATCGATCCCTAAATTGGTATTTTGGCTCCGAAGTGACCTCTAGCAAAGTTGTTGTGATCCCAAATCAGTATTTGAACATATAATACATTAATATAATTCGTAGGGACTCATTTGAGCTCTAAACTCACCTCGCGCAAAAACTAAGTCCTTATAACAAGTTTGCCTAAATCGATCCCTAAATTGGGTATTTTGGGTCCGAAGTGACTCTAGCAAAGTTGTTGTGATCCCAAATCAGTATTTGAACATATAATACATTAATATAATTCGTAGGGACTCATTTTGAGCTCCAACAACACTTAAAAAACTCACCTCGCAAAAACTAAGTCCTTATAACTAGTTTGCCTAAATCGATCCCTAAAATGGGTATTTTGGCTCCAAGTGACTCTAGCAAAGTTGTTGTGATCCCAAATCAGTATTTGAACATATAATACATTAATATAATTCGTAGGGACTCATTTTGAGCTCCAACAACACTTAAAAACTCACCTCGCCAAAAAACTAAGTCCTTATAACTAGTTTGCCTAAATCGATCCCTAAATTGGGTATTTTGGCTCAAGTGACTCTAGCAAAGTTGTTGTGATCCCAAATCAGTATTTGAACATATAATACATTAATATAATTCGTAGGGACTCATTTTGAGCTCCAACAACACTTAAAAGCTCACCTCGTGCAAAATCTAATCCTTATAAACAAGTTTGCCTAAATCGATCCCTAAATTGGGTATTTTGGCTCCGAAGTTGACTCTAGAAAAGTTGTTTGTGATGCCAAATCAGTATTTGAACATATAATACATTAATATAATTCGTAGGCGACTCATTTTGAGCTCCAACAACACTTAGAAATCTCACCTCGACGCAAAACTAAATTCCTTATAACAAGTTTGCCTAAATCGATCCCTAAATTGGGTATTTTGGCTCCGAAGTGACTCTAGCAAAGTTTGTTGTGATCCCAAATCAGTATTGGAACATTTATTACATATTAAATTCGTAGGGACTCATTTTGAGCTCAAAAAACTCACCTCCGCGCAAAAACTAAGTCCTTATAACTAGGTTGCTTAAATCGAGCCCTAAAATGGTACTTTGGCTCCGAAGTGACTCTAGCAAAGTTGTTGTGATCCCAAATCAGTATTGTGAACATATAATACAGTTAATATAATTCGTAGGGACTCATTTGAGCTCCAACAACACTTAGAAGCTCACCACGCGCAAAAACTAAGTCCTTATAACAAGTTTGCCTAAATCGATCCCTAAATTGGGTATTTTGGCTCCGAAGTGACTCTAGCAAAGTTGTTGTGATCCCAAATCAGTATTTGAACATATAATACATTAATATAATTCGTAGGGACTCATTTTGAGCTCCAACAACACTTAAAAACTCACCTCGCGCAAAAACTAAGTCCTTATAACTAGTTTTGCCTAAATCGATCCTTCTAAAATGGGTTTTTTGGCTCCGAAGTGACTCTAGCAAAGTTATTTTGATCCCAAATCAGTATTTGAACATATAATACATTATAATAAGTCGTAGGGACTCATTTTGAGCTCCAACAAGCCTTATAAAGTCACTCGCGCAAAAACTAAGTCCTATGTAACTAGTTTTGCCTAAATCGAGCCTTAAAATGGGTATTTTGGCTCCAGGTGACTCTAGCAAAGTTGTTGTGATCCCAAATCAGTATTTGAACATATAATACATTAATATAATTCGTAGGGACTCATTTTGAGCTCAACAACACTGACAAACTCACCTCGCGCAAAAACTAAGTCCTTATAACTAGTTTGTTGCCTAAATCGACCCTAAAATCGTAATTGGGCTCCGAATGGAATCTAGCAAAGTTGGTGTGATCCAAATTAGTATTTGAACATATAATACATTAATATAATTCGTAGGGACTCATTTTGAGCTCCAACAACACTTAAAAGCTCACCTTGGCAAAAACTAAGTCCTTATAACTAGTTTGTCTAAATGAGCCTTAAAATTGGGTATTTTGGCTCCAAGTGATCTAGCAAAGTTGTTGTGATCCCAATCATTATTTGAACATATAAAAATTAAGGCTACTATAATCTTACTTAAATACGTAAAATCATAAATTACTTTATACATAACGAGCTCGTGTTTTTTTTTTTTTGTTGTAATACGAAAGTTTAATCTCTTTCCTTAGTCAAAACACATCCACCTGACTTCTCTTGAGTTCAGGCAAAAAGAGCCACCGTTTTCTCTCAAGTTCGGGGCCTCGGGATTCAGTCCCGGGTCTCAACATTACAACAATGTTCTCAAAATATAATGCGGAATTAAAAACATATAATATGCCACGGGAATTCATTTCTTCTTCTAAAATGCCACACACACCGCCCGCCGCCAGCTCGTAGTCCTGTCACTGTTCAACTTTAAGCTTTTCCCTTACCTACAACACCAAGGAAACTAATGAGTTGATAAACTCAGTAAGGGCAAACTATACTATCTAAATATGCAATGCAATGCAACAACAATACAATCCATTCAAACCAAAATGCAATAATGAAAGAGTCTGATCGTCCGGGACGATCAAACTCTACTGTTACCATTCTTTCTGATGAGTTGCCACTTCTAGAGGCTACTCTTCTTTCTTTCTTTCTAGCATATACTTTTACTGTCGTTACAGTAGTTGTTACGCTTACGTGATTGATGTCTGGGATCCACTGATGGTTAACTGCTTCTTTCTAAATGTGCGCACCACGGGGAGAGGGCCAAGTCTCCCATATCATCAACAATGACCTTGTCCCGAAGGACGGCTCTCACTAGGAGCCTGGCAGTACCATCGACGTTAAGTTTGTTTTCTATACTTTTACGTGCCATCATGATCTCTCTCTCTTGAGGATCAGGAACTAGATAAGAGGCGTTAGAGTTTCTAACGATCACATAAAACACAACATTTGGACTGCTAAAGAGTCCTTGTAGTTTTAGGCCTCTTATCTCGGGTACTATGACCCGCACGTACTATTTCGGGATTTCAACAACTAACAACAACAAGCTCGGTTGTGTTTTAGTCTTAATCTTACTCGGGTTAGAACCCGGCATCATTACACGCACGGTTCAAGGTCCGGCAGTATTAACATTTTATTCTTGTCTTATTCTAGTATTACACATAACAAGACATGACAGTACATTGTACGTTCTTTTATGTTCGTATTTTCTCTTTCACTTTTTGTTTCTCAGTTCTAGGGTTTCACTTCGGCTTCTTTACTTCTTTTAAACAAAGCATGCATATAGTTAAGCGTTCGAGATGTGTAAGTAACAGCCTAACATACAAGCACATTCACACACAACTTGGTGCCGTAGGTGCTTGCCACTTTACCTTGTGAAGCGTTGAATCTCTCGAATTTCTTCGAGTGTCACTTGCGAGCTCCGACCACTTGTTCTTCTTTAGTCCTTTAAATAAAAAGGAACTACTCTCGTTAGTTCACTTATTTCAATTGACTGAGAGCGAAGCTAATTTTCTAAACTAGACACAGTATTGCTCCGGACTCTTCTATATATAGTCTTAGTAACTCTTCTCGAGGGTTTCCTAATCGAAACATACGGTTGACTTAGGCTCGGATAGAACTTTCACGGACTACGAGTCCGACCGAGCCTTGGTCCACTTGACCAATTTTTTCTCCTTCATCGTCTCTTTAAAATCATTTATTCTTAGTATAAAGGATTAACAAATTTTTACTATAATTCTTAAGATTTCAAAGCGTTCGTTAGCTCGATATTTGGTTTCACTAGAACGCAACATTTAGGTTTTGAAATCTTTCTTTACTAGGGCATTAGCTTCTAGTATTCAAGGGTATTTATCATCCTTATATTCACCGTCATCGAAGCGTAAAAACTCCACGTTGATAGAGTTAGTTATATTAAGGTCGTTTTGTTACTACACTAGCGTTAGGGTTTAGAACTCGCCATTTTAGGCCAAGACCTTTGGCGTTCTTTTTACCCATGCTAATTACATTAAATGGACAGTAACTTCTAGGTATTTAAGGGTAGTTATCATCCTTATAATTCACCATCATCGAAGCGTTACAATATTCATCACCATTCTATCTTTTAAGAACGGCGTATTTTTTCGAACTACTCACGGTTTCACTAAACCGATCACGTAGCATCTTTATTTTGAAAAATCTATTTTTCCTAACTCTTAAATACATTAAGGGCAGAGAATAAGAAGATGAATATGGGTTCATAGTCCATTTTAAATTTCTCAAAGAGTTTAGGTTCGAAATCATTCAAAAATCCTAGTTCATGTTTTCCACGGTTCTCAAAAGTTTTGACGCATTTACGATCCGTTGGAAATCGTCAGACCTTAAATCCTTTTAAAATACATCCATCACTTTATCAAAGCATGCAAGGGCAGATATTAAAGCATGTAAAAGATAAAAATGGCCAAAGTAAACAGCAAGGCCGAGACACACACTCAACACCACAAAACTCCATGCACACACACACACACGAGCTTCGAAAGCTAGGATTCTAGCTTAGGCTCGGATCTACCATCAAGCATGCTAACATGCAACTAAGCTATTACAACATTTCTCACCAATACATCCAGAGGTTAAACATAAATGAAAACCAAGCTCAACTAACTAAAATTGTAAGGTTAGAGTTCTTATACCTATCTTTTTCTCGGTTGAGATTTTGGTGGTGTTCTATGTGATGTGTTCGGCTTGCTCCCACTTTCTCCACCTCAAGATCAAAGCTTGATGCTATGATGGTCTAGGGCAGAGGAGAGACGGTTAGGATGAGGGTTAGAGGTAAGAGGAACTCATCAAAACAACCATGCATGTCATTCTTGAAAAGCTTACCTAAGTTCTCAAGCACAAATCTTCAACTTTCCCTCTTGTTTTCCTACTATGGCCGAGCTTCTCTAAGGGTTGATCTTCCAAGATCAACCTTGTGAACCTTTAGGTGGTCTAGGATAGAGGAGAAAACTTGTTTTAGGAGAGTATTCAAGGAGGGAAAACCGAATTTAGAGTACATGCAAACTAGTGTTTTACCTTAGTGTGACTATGAAGCTTGAAGGCTTTGATTCTCCTTCCCTTCCTTGCAAAACCGACCACCTCTCTCTCTCCAACTCCAAAACTCTTTCCTTTCTCTCTCTCTCTCTCTCTTGCTCGGCCTCTCTCTCTATTTTTCAGAAATGGGAGTCTAAAATGAGAACAAGAAGTGTATGGGTTCTATTTATAGGCAAATGAGAAGCTTGGTTAACAAGCTCTAAATTTACACTTTCTCTCTCTCTCTCTCTCTCTAAAATCCGACCCTCTCTCTCTCTCCTACTCAATTTCTGTTCATATTTCTTATTTATTAATTTGTTTACTTAATTGGCTGCACTAATCTCGGCCATTAGTTCAAAAATTAGCTCATCCAATGGCTCAAAGCAAGGAAGAGCATTATCATTACACTATGCCTCTTCACTCAACATTTTCGCCTTATTCATTTGTCTCACTCTTGGCACTAATCTCTCACCTGGTTGGTCCACTTTAATTCAGCTTATTTAGCTAATATTGCTGCACCATGGTCGAATTTTGCCACTAATAATATTGTTCCGACGCTGCTAATCACCAAAATACGAACCGTAGTATTTTTAGTATTTTCCAATACCGTGGGGACGGTTCCAGCTCTAAAAATTGGACAGATTATATCTCCGTCACCGTCTAATTAATCTAATAACATATATATATTAATCTAGGGTTGTGCTACCCTCGGAAAAATTCCGAGAGTTGCTTTAGACGCGACGGTGACTATACCGTCCTCTCTTTTTTATTTTTTGTGTTTCTCAACTTTCTACCTTTATGTATTTCTATGTCGCCGAGACTTTAACGAGGCTATGATTGACTTGAATGTATTCCTTTCATAGGAATATAATTCTTATTTTGAAATTCTAGTGGTCGTTTCAGCTCGTCTCCGGAATTTTCCGTTGTTTACGGTAATTTCACGACTTTACCGAAATCTTCTCGCTTCGGATTCGCTTTAGCTCAAAATGACTTCAAATTTCAAACGATGACTAATCATGTGACTTTGAGTCATTTCCTAGCCTTAGAAAGTGAATTCATCCATACATTTTCGTTTTTACCTAATTTGGGGCAAAAATGTAATTTTTTGAAAGTTCGGGGCTTTTGTGCAATTAAGTCCAAACTAAGCCGAACCTTATTTTTAAACCCACTGTTTTGTAAGGTATATTTTTCTAATGTATGCAATCAACAAGAAATCATATTTTCATTCTTTATTTATGATTCGAGATAAGATTGAAAAAGTTCAAACAAAAGGCTATATTATAATCCTTTATAATGTTTACACCCGCTTTGAGTGAGTAGGATAACCCCGGGACGGGGTTTACAATCCCTAACTAATATAAAAAGTTTCGTCCTCGAAACTCGTAACAAAGCCGGGTATCGCCCTCGAATCTCACTCTCTAACTCCCAAGTCGCTTCTTCAACTGTGTGGCCTTTCCACCGTATCTTGACTATGGGGATCGCCTTATTCCTTAGCCGCTTCTCGATGCGGTCTAGAATCTTTTCAGGTTGCACTTCGTGTTTGAGATCCCCCGTGATCTCAACTTCGTGGTACTTTAAAATATGTGCAGGGTCCGCATGTACTTACGCAAGATAGATACGTGGAACACATCATGGATTGAAGCCATAGTAGGTGGTAATGCTAGTCGATATGCTACCTTGCCTACTCTTTCTAAGATCTCGAAGGGCCCGATGTACCGCGGGTTTAACTTTCCTTTCTTACGAAACCTCGTAATTCCTCTTGCCGGAGATATTTTCAAAAATACCTTGTCTCCGACTTCAAAACCAGCAGGGCGCCTTCTCTTGTCAAGATAGCTCTTTTGTCTCGCTTCCGAGCCGTCTTCATCCGCTCACGAATATTCTTGATTGCCTCGGTGGCCTGCTCCACTAACTCGGGGCCTAAGTATTTTCTCTCTCTCGCTTCGTCCCAATGTACTGGGAACGACACTTTCTTCCGCACAGGCCTCGTATGGTGCCATCTCGATCGGGGCTTGATAACCGTAGTTATACGCAAATTCAGCCAACGGAAGAAACTTCTCCCAAGTCCCTTGGAAGTCCATCGCGCATGCTCTAAGCAAGTCTTCTAGTATTTGTATTGTCTGCTCGCACTCGCCCATCCGTCTCGAGGGTGGTATGCGGTGCTAAACTTGAGCTTGGTTCCAAGCGCTGCTCGTAGGCTTCTCCAAAACTTGGATGTGAAGCGGCTATCTCGATCCGAGACTATTGACTTTGGCACTCCGTGAAGCCTAACGATGTTTTGAACATACAGTTCTCGCTAGTTTATCCATCTGTAGGTAGTGTTGACCGGAAGGAAGTGAGCACTCTTGGTGAGACGATCAACGACGACCCAGACGGAGTCATGATTTTGTCGGGTTTTGGGTAGGCCGGAGACGAAGTCCATCGTTATTTGGTCCCACTTCCACTCGGGGATCTCTAGTGGTCTGTAATGTCCCCGCCGGTCTTTGGTGTTCTCGCCTTGACTTGTTGGCAGGTAAGGCATTTTTCTACAAATTCCACCACATTCCTTTTCATGCCCGGCCACCAATATCGTAGTTTCAGGTCTTGATACATCTTTGTGACTCCCGGGTGTACTGAATAAGGCGTTTGGTGAGCTTCTTCAAGGAGTCTCTCTCTAATATCGGGGACATTCGAACGCAGACTCGCCCCTTAAACGTCAACGCCCCGCTTTGACTTTCGGAAAAGTCTAATCGGGCTTGTTCTTCATCCTTTTTCGGACGCCTTTCAAGAATTCATCCAGAGTTGGGCTCTTGTATTTCATTTAATATTATTGGTCGTACTTGGAGACTAGCTAATTTTCCACACACTATCAATAAGTCAAAGTCCACTATTTCCTTGAATAGCTCCTTCGGGAGTCTTTGCAAAAAGTGCTAGGGTTCCAGCGGGCTTTCGACTTAATGCATCCGCAACCTTATTTGCTTTGCCCGGATGGTAATGGATAGTGAAATCGTAGTCGGTAAGGACTTCCAACCATCGCCCTTGGCGACATTTAGTTGCTTTTGTGTGAAAAGATATTTCAAGGTTTTGTGGTCAGTGTAGATGTCGCAGTTGTACCCCATATAGGTGGTGTCGCCACGTTTTCAACGCGAATACCACAGCGGCTAATTCCATATCATGCGTGGGGTATCTAGTCTCGTAATCCTTCGGTTGACGCGAGGCGTAAGCGATCACCTTGCCGTGTTGCATCAGACGGCTCCTAATCCCGACTTTGAAGCATCGCAGTAAATGGCGAATCCGTAACTCCTCGCGTATCGCAGGACGGGTGCGGTGGTTAATCGCTTCTTCAGCTCCCCGGAAGCTTCCTTCACATGGCTCGCCCAAGCATATTTATGCTCCTTGCGGGTTAAGGCTGTCGCAGGGTTTGCTATCTTTGCGAACCCTTCGACAAATCTACGATAGTATCCGGCTAGTCCCAAGAAGCTCCTTACTGTCTACGTTCTTTCGGTCGCCGCCAATTCGTGAACGGCTTCAATCTTGGTAGGGTCTACCGCAATTCCTTCCTTGGAAACGACGTGTCCCGAAAAGACGACTTTGTCGAGCCAAAATTCACACTTATTGAACTTGGCATAGAGCTTTTTAGATTGGAGCCATTGCAAGCACCGACCAAGGTGTTGAGCGTGTTCTTCTCTACTCCTAGAATAAATTAAAATGTCGTCAATAAAGACGATGACGAACTTATCCAAGTAATCTTCAAAAACTCGGTTCATTAAGTCCATAAACGCCGCGGGAGCGTTGGTGAGGCCAAATGGCATCACTAGGAACTCACGATGTCCGTATCTGGCACGGAAAGCGGTCTTTGGCACATCTTCTTCTCGGATCTTCAATTGATGATAGCCGACCTCGGGTCGATTTTGGAAAATACAGCGGATCCGGCCAATTGATCGAACAGGTCGCCGATTCGCGGCAGTGGGTACTTGTTCTTTACGGTTGCCTTGTTGATCTCCCTAATCTATACATAGTCTCAACGAGCCATCTTTCTTCTTGACAAACAAGACCGGTGCCTCCCACGGGGAGTGACTTGGTCTGGATAAGGCCTTTCTCAATCAACTCTTCAAGTTGAGCCTTTAATTCTTTCAGTCCAGCCGGGCTAGTCGACATGGGGCTCGAGAGATAGGTGCGGTTCCGGGAACCAATTCAATACAAAATTCGATCTCTCGATCAGGTGGCAACCTCGAAGGTCGCTCGAAATACTGACAAGTACTCCCAACCACTGGTATGTCTTCCGCACTGCTCTCTCGCTCTTTCGCTCGATCAACAATGTTAGCCAAGTACCCTTGACATCCGCGGTCGAGCAACCTTCTTGCTTGAAGCGCAGATATCGCCGGTGCTAGCCGATCAACCGAGTCCCCCAAACTCAAACGGTTTCGTGTTTGGCGGGTTGAAGTGTACAAGCTTCTTTCGACAATCGATCATTGCATAATGGGTGGTAAGCCAATCCATGCCCAGTATTACATCGAAATCACGCATTTCGATCTCAATTAAATTTGCATAAAGAGTGGAATTTCCGACTCTAATGGGTACATCCTTAAACCAGGCGTGGAGTTATAGACATCCCCACGGGGTGACCGTGACAAAAGGAGTACTTAGGGTCTTTCTACAACCCTCTAGTTTATTGCTAAGGTGTTTGGCAATATATGAGTGTGTCGCCTCCCGAGTCGACGAGCGTATAAAGTACAAGGTTTGAGACTAGTAGCCGACCCGCAACGGACGTGGAAGGGCCATCTTCGATATCTCCTCATTCAAGCTATAAACTCTGCGATTTGGCCGACCGCGAGGTGTTGATTCCGTGCCTTGGCAGGTGGCTTCTTGCAAGTTACGGGCAATATGGCCCCTCTTGGCCACAGCTAGTAGCAGCCACGGGTCGCTCCGCAACGACACTCTCCGGAGCGGGCTTTATGGCATTTCGGCACCGTGGGACTACGACCGTCTTTTTCTCCTTCATTCTCTTCTCGCGCGCCCAACGCCTCTCACACTCCTATTGTCTGTTCCGTTCTGTCCCCTCTTGGGGTTTCTATTTCTTCCTCGATTCTCGCCCTTTGGCCGGGTTCTTCTCCGTTGAAGTTTTGCTTCCGAAAGTTGTATTGGTTATCCTCGCGAAAACTTCCCGAACGGGACTGAAAATGTCCCTTCTTCTCATACTTATTGTTCCTAGTATATCCACCGACCGGGCGGTCCGCCTTGTTCGTCACTTCCTTGGTTCCCCGGCTTGTCCCATCCGCTGCTGCGAAGGGTCTTCGCAGACCGCATCGGCCAGAGGAATCGAGTCCTTCCCTACCGCTATCCACTTGTTTGACTATCTCGGTCCGCAGCCCGAGCATGTACTTCATCTTCCTTGCATCATCTGTGGGAACTATGGTTGGTGCAAACCGTGCTAGTTCGTCGAATTTGGCAGTGTATTCTGCCACAGACATTGCTCCTTGTCGGAGGTCCACGAATTCTCTAACCTTGCTAGCCAGACGGGCTTCACCAAGGTACTTGTCGCGAAAGAGCCTCGCAAAGCGTTCCCAAGTCACGACGTTAACATCCTCAGTTTGTGCAACCACCTCCCACCAACACATTGCCTCTTTATCCAATTGGTTGATGGCGCAAGCTACTTTCTCAGCATCGGTAAGTCCCATATATCTGAAAATATGCTGAAGGCGCTTGATCCATTCTTCAGCGGTCGCGGGATCGGGGGTCCCGTCGAATCGAGGTGGCTTTTGGCGCCTAAACCTTTCGTAAGTTGGTTCTCCAACTTGGTTGACTCCTCTAGGGGCTTCAGGCTCCCCTTGGTTTACGGCTGGGTGGGCCGGTTGATTAGGTACTGGTAGGTCTTGGGCTGCCGGTGCCGGGGGCACAGGAGGTTGCCTAGTCAAGTCGTTGAGGCGGGTGAGGAGTTGTTCGAGGGTCGTGGTTTGCGTACGAATCAACTCGTCTCTTTGCTGTGCAGTGTCATGTTGCTCTTGTAGCATCCGGCGGACTTCGTCCAGTTCACGGCGAACAGCTGCTGGAATTGCTCTGGGCGGCATAATTCACGGTTTTCAAGTGGTAACCTACAGGCACGCATTTTGTTAGTCCCTTGACTTTGTCAACTTCCTTAATTTACTGATTATTTTTGAACAAGCAAGCAACCAAGATTGAATGGAAATAATATATATAGGTATAATTTTATTTTATTTTATATATATATATATATATATATTTTGTTTTTTTATAAGGGTGGCTATTTCTGGCTTATAACAAAGTATCAAACATAGACCAACATTCGTTTGTACAAATATATATGTATATATATATATATATTTCGATGGTAATTGATCATAGTAATAATTGGATCACAATACTTATAAATTTCTGATTCTTTGTATTAAATTGGGAATATGTAAGTCTAGGCTACGAGGCCTTCCATTTAAAATTTACCCAATTACACATCGTACTGCAAAAGGAAATAGAGTTATAATAGCCGAATAGTAATAGTAATAGGGTTGCTTCTCCTGGAGCAAAAGTCAAGGTCATAACAAAATGCGCTTCATCGAGCGTACAAATCCTATCTAGGTAGTAAAGCCTAAAGTCATCTAATCGTCCTGGTGTGGCGCCGGATCAGCATCATCGTCGAGTTCCATATCAGTGTCGTGCTCGGAGGGGTCCTCTTCTTCTTCAGAGCTATCGTCTTCGTGTTGTGCTGCGACCTGTGGGGGTTCCACGTTTGGTGCGGGGGCCAATTGATCGGGCTGAGCAGGAGCAGAAGGTCCTGGTATATACGCGTTACGTGCAAAACGAGGACGACGGTTCTCCGGCCGAGGAATCGGAGGGTAGATTTGGTCAGCGTACTCAATGTAGGCTGTCCTCATGGACTCAAAGGTACGAAAAGGTGATGCGGTGAGGGAGGTTGAAAATATGGGGTGGATACCTCTCGAGAAGACCTGCATACAAAGTAGGCCTCTGATGCCGGGTTTGGGGTAGGTGTTCACCATCTCGTCGATAAAGCGGTCACTATACGCCCGGATGGTCTCTCCACCACGCTGGTAGAAACGATCGGCTCGCGAGTCCACTCGGTCATGTCGTCGATCTCATGAAAAGCGGTGGACATACTTATGGAGAAAATAACCCAATCGTTCTCATGTCCCATCTGAGCCTCCCTCTCGTGCCAGTGTTGGAGGGCAGGTCCTCGGAGTAGAGTCTGGGCGATGTCGACTCGGTATTCTGCTGGAATCCGAAATGACCTCATCCAGCTAAGAGTCTGCATCTCCCAATCCCTGAAAGGAGTAGTGTTCTCCTCCCCGGAGTATGTGGTCGCATGGGGCGGAACAAGACCCATGTACTCGGCCAGGGCCTGGAGAACTGGGACGGGTCCAGCCGCGCTATGCTGGCCCGAGTCTGCCGATGGCGTGTTTGACGGTTGATTCACCTCAGACATCCTGCATCGTCGTTTGTCAGAAAAGTTATATATATAACTACACACACACGGGGAAAATACACTCTAGAACCCTAACTAATAGAAAGAAACTACTCTTGGTGCATTTCTACTTGCTGACGAGGAGGCGTGTGTGGCGAGTCTTCAGAATCGGCTAAACCCGGGCTCTGATACCAAAAATTCTGTCACGACCCAGCGCTAGGGGCCGTAGGCCGCGACAGAGGGGTTTTCTTTCTATTATCTACTATAATCTTACTTAAATACGTAAAACATAAATTACTTTATAACATAACGAGCTCGTGTTTTTTTTTTTTTTTTTTTTTGTAATACGAAAGTTTAAATCTCTTTCCTTAGTCAAAACACATCCACCTGACTTCTCTTGAGTTCAGGAAAAAGAGCCACCGTTTTCTCTCAAGTTCGGGGCCTCGGGATTCAGTCCCGGTCTCAACATTACAACAATGTTCTCAAAATATAATGCGGAATTAAAAACATATAATATGCCACGGGAATTCATTTCTTCTTCTAAAATGCCACACACACCGCCCGCCGCCAGCTCGTAGTCCTGTTACTGTTCAACTTTAGCTTTTCCCTTACCTACAACACCAAGGAAACTAATGAGTTGATAAACTCAGTAAGGGCAAACTATACTATCTTAAATATGCAATGCAATGCAACAACAATACAATCCATTCAAACCAAAATGCAAAAATGAAAAGAGTCTGATCGTCTCGGGACGATCAAACTCTACTGTTACCATTCTTTCTATGAGTTGCCACTTCTAGAGGCTACTCTTCTTTCTTTCTTTCTAGCATTATACTTTTACTGTCGTTACAGTAGTTGTTACGCTTACGTGATTGATGTCTGGGATCCACTGATGGTAACCTGCTTCTTTCTAAATGTGCGCACCACGGGGAGAGGGCCAAGTCTCCCATATCATCAACAATGACCTTGTCCCGAAGGACGGCTCTCACTAGGAGCCTGGCAGTACCATCGACGTTAATTTTGTTTTCTATACTTTTACGTTCCATCATGATCTCTCTCTCTTGGAGGATCAGGAACTAGATAAGAGGCGTTAGAGTTTTCTAACGATCACATAAAACACAACATTTGGACTGCTAAAGAGTCCTTGTAGTTTTAGCCTCTTATCTCGGGTACTATGACCCGCACGTACTATTTCGGGATTTCAACAACTAACAACAACAAGGCTCGGTTGTGTTTTAGTCTTAATCTTACTCGGGTTAGAACCCGCATCATTACACGCACGGTTCAAGGTCCGGCAGTATTAACATTTTATTCTTGTCTTATTCTAGTATTATCACATAACAAGACATGACAGTACATTGTACGTTCTTTTATGTTCGTATTTTCTCTTTCACTTTTGTTTCTCATTCTAGGGTTTCACTTCGGCTTCTTTACTTCTTTTAAACAAAGCATGCATATAGTTAAGCGTTTCGAGATGTGTAAGTAACAGCCTAACATACAAGCACATTCACACACAACTTGGTGCCGTAGGTGCATTGTCACTTACCTTGTGTAAGCGTTGAATCTCTCGAATTTCTTCGAGTGTCACTTGCGAGCTCCGACCACTTGTTCTTCTTTAGTCCTTTAAATAAAAAGGAACTACTCTCGTTAGTTCACTTATTTCAATTACTGAGAGCGAAGCTAATTTTCTAAACTAGACACAGTATTGCTCCGGACTCTTCTATATATAGTCTTAGTAACTCTTCTCGAGGGTTTCCTAATCGAAACATACGGTTGACTTAGGCTCGGGATAGAACTTTCACGGACTACGAGTCCGGACCGAGCCTTGGTCCACTTGACCAATTTTTCTCCTTCATCGTCTCTTTAAAATCATTTATTCTTAGTATAAGGATTAACAAATTTTACTATAATTCTTAAGATTTCAAAGCGTTCGTTTAGCTCGATATTTGGTTTTCACTAGAACGCAACATTTTAGGTTTTGAAATCTTTCTTTACTAGGGCAGTAGCTTCTAGGTATTCAAGGGTATTTATCATCCTTATATTCACCGTCATCGAAGCGTAAAAACTCCACGTTGATAGAGTTAGTTATATTAAGGTCGTTTTGTTACTACACTAGCGTTAGGGTTTAGAACTCGCCATTTTAGGGCCAAGACCTTTGGCGTTCTTTTTACCCATGCTAATTACATTAAATGGACAGTAACTTCTAGTATTTAAGGGTATTTATCATCCTTATATTCACCATCATCGAAGCGTTACAATATTCATCACCATTCTATCTTTTAAAACGGCGTATTTTTCGAACTACTCACGGTTTCACCAAACCGATCACGTAGCATCTTTATTTTGAAAAATCTATTTTTCTAACTCTTAAATACATTAAGGGCAGAGAATAAGAAGATGAATATGGGTTCATAGTCCATTTTAAATTTCTCAAAGAGTTTAGGTTCGAAATCATTCAAAAATCATAGTTCATGTTTTCCACGGTTCTCACGGTTTCGGTACGACGATCCGTTGGAAATCGTCGTACCTTAAATCCTTTTAAAATACATCCATCACTTTATCAAAGCATGCAAGGGCAGATATTAAAGCATGTAAAAGATAAAAATGGCCCAAAGTAAACATGCATGCCGAGACACACACACAACACCACAAAACGCCATGCACCACACACACACACGAGCTTCGAAAGCTAGGGATTCTAGCTTAGCTCGATTCTACCATCAAGCATGCTAACATGCAACTAAGCTATTACAACATTTCTCACCAAATACATCCAGAGGTTTAACATAAATGAAAACCAAGCTCAACTAACTAAAATTGTAAGGTTTAGAGGTTCTTATACCTAGCTTTTCTCGGTTGAGATTTTGGTGGTGTTCTATGTGTTGTGTTCGGCTTGCTCCCACTTCTCCACCTCAAGATCAAAGCTTGATGCTATGATGGTCTAGGGCAGAGGAGAGACGGTTAGGATGAGGTTAGAGGTAAGAGGAACTCATCAAAACAACCATGCATGTCATTCTTGAAAAGCTTACCTAAGTTCTCAAGCACAAATCTTCAACTTTCCCTCTTGTTTTCCTACTATGGCCGAGCTTCTCTAAGGGTTGATCTTCCAAGATCAAACCTTGTGAACCTTTAGGTGGGTCTAGGATAGAGGAGGAAACTTGTTTTAGGAGAGTATTCAAGGAGGGAAAACCGAATTTAGAGTACATGCAAACTAGTGTTTTACCTTAGTGTGACTATGAAGCTTGAAGGCTTTGATTCTCCTTCCCTTCCTTGCAAAACCGACCACCTCTCTCTCTCCAACTCCAAAACTCTTTCCTTTCTCTCCTCTCTCTCTCTCTTGCTCGGCCTCTCTCTCTATTTTTCAGAAATGGGAGTCTAAAATGAGAACAAGAAGTGTATGGGTTCTATTTATAGGCAAATGAGAAGCTTGGTTAACAAGCTCTAAATTTACACTTTCTCTCTCTCTCTCTCTCTCTAAAATCCGACCCTCTCTCTCTCTCCTACTCAATTTCTGTTCATATTTCTTATTTATTAATTTGTTTACTTAATTTGCTGCACTAATCTCGGCCATTAGTTCAAAAATAAGCTCATCCAATGGCTCAAAGCAATGAAGAGCATTATCATTACACTATGCCTCTTCACTCAACATTTTCGTCTTATTCATTTGTCTCACTCTTGGCACTAATCTCTCACCTGGTTGGTCCACTTTAATTCAGCTTATTTAGCTAATATTGCTGCACCATGGTCGAATTTTGCCACTAATAATATTGTTCCGACGTTGCTAATCACCAAAATACGAACCGTTGTATTTTTAGTATTTTCCAATACTGTGTGGGACGGTTCCAGTCTAAAAATTTGACAGATTATATCTCCGTCACTGTCTAATTAATCTAATAACATATATATATTAATCTAGGGCTGTGCTACCCTCGGAAAAATTCCGAGAGTTGCTTTAGACGCGACGGTGACTATACCGTCCTCTTTTTTATTTTTGCTGTGTTTCTCAACTTTCTACCTTTATGTATTTCTATGTCGCCGAGACTTTAACGAGGCTATGATTGACTTGAATGTATTCCTTCATAGGAATATAATTCTTATTTTGAAATTCTAGTGGTCGTTTCAGCTCGCTCTCTGTGAATTTTCCGTTGTTTACGTAATTTCACGACGTTAACCGAAATCTTCTCGTTTCGGATTCGTTTGAGCTCAGAATGACTTCAAATTTCAAACGATGATTAATCATGTGACTTTGAGTCATTTCCTAGCCTTAGAAAGTGAATTCATCCATACATTCTCGTTTTACATAATTTGGGGCAAAAATGTAATTTTTTGAAAGTTTAGGGCTTTTGTGCAATTAAGTCCAAACTAAGCCGAACCTTATTTTTAAACCCACTGTTTTGTAAG
The DNA here is from genome assembly GCA_018132145.1 of Boehmeria nivea var. tenacissima. Lineage (NCBI taxonomy): Eukaryota > Viridiplantae > Streptophyta > Magnoliopsida > Rosales > Urticaceae > Boehmeria > Boehmeria nivea. The sequence goes on along the minus strand of JACWIL010000025.1, from coordinate 109,865 downwards.
GTATATTTTTCTAATGTATGCAATCAACAAGAAATCATATTTTCATTCTTTATTTATGATTCGAGATAAGATTGAAAAGGTTAAAATAAAAGGCTATATTATAATCCTTTATAATGTTTACAACCCCGGCTTTGAGTGAGTAGGATAACCCCCGGGATGGGGTTTACAGTTGTTTAGGTCCTAAATGTGTATTTTAATATAATATATTATAATAAGTCTTAGGGACTCATTTTGAGCTCCAACGACACTTAAAAACTCACCTCGCGCAAAAACTAAGTCCTTATAACTAGTTTGCCTAAATCGAGCTCTAAAATGGGTATTTTGCTCCGAAGTGAGTCTAGCCAAGTTCATGTGATCCCAAATCAGTATTAGAACATATAATACACTAATATAATTCGTAGGGACTCATTTTGAGCTCCAACAGCACTTAAAAACTAAACTCGTGCAAAAACTAAGTCCTTTATAACTAGTTTGTCTAAATCGAGCCCCAAAAAGGGTATTTTGGATCCGAAGTGACTCTAGCCAAGTTGTTGTGATCCCAAATCAGTATTTGAACATATAATACATTAATATAATTCGTAGGGACTCATTTTGAGCTCCAATAACACTTAAAAACTCACCTCGCGCAAAAACTAAGTCCTTATAACTAGTTTGCCTAAATCGAGCCCTAAAATGGGTATTTTGGCTCCGAAGTGAGTCTAGCCAGTTCATGTGATCCCAAATCAGTATTTGAACATATAATACATTAATATAATTCGTAGGGACTCATTTTGAGCTCCAACAGCACTTAAAAACTAACCTCACGCAAAAACTAAGTCTTTATAACTAGTTTGTCTAAATCGAGCCCTAAAATGGGTATTTTGAGCTCCAATAACACTTAAAAACTCACCTCGCACAAAAACTAAGTCCTTATAACATGTTTTGCCTTAATCGAGCTTTTAAAACGGTTTTTTGGTTCCGAAGTGACTCTCGCAAACTTGTTTTGATCCTAAATGAGTATTTGAACGTATAATATCTTATAATAAGTCTTAGAGACTCGTTTGGTTCTCCAACAAGCCTTATAAGGTCACTTTGCGCAAAAACTAAGTCTTTGTAACTAGTTTTCCCCTAAATCGAGCCTTTAGATGGGTGTTTGGCTCCGAAGTGAATCTAGCGAAGTTGTTTAGGTCCTAAATGCATATTTTAATATAATATATTATAATAAGTCTTAAAGACTCATTTTGAGCTCCAACAACACTTAAAAACTCACCTCGCGCAAAAACTAAGTCCTTATAACAAGTTTTGCCTTAATCGAGCTTTAAACAGGTTTTTTTGGTTCCGAAGTGACTCTCCGCAAACTTGTTTTGATCCTACATGAGTATTTGAATGTATAATATATTATAATAAGTCTTAGAGACTCGTTTGGTTCTCCAACAAGCCTTATAAGGTCACTTCGCGCAAAAACTAAGTCTTTGTAACTAGTTTTCCCTAAATCGAGCCTTTAGATGGGTTTTTTGCTCCGAAGTGAATTCTAGCGAAGTTGTTTAGATCCTAAATGTGTATTTAAATATAATATATTATAATAAGTCTTAAAGACTCATTTTGAGCTCCAACAACACTTAAAAACTCACCTCGCGTAAAAACTAAGTCCTTATAACTAGTTTTGCCCAAATCGAGCTTTTAAGCGGGTTTTTTGGTTCCGAAGTGACTATAGCAAACTTGTTTTGATCCTAAATGAGTATTTGAACGCATAATATATTATAATAAGTCTTAGAGACTCGTTTGGTGCTCCAACAATCCTTATAAGGTCACTTCACGCAAAAACTAAGTCTTTCTAACTAGTTTTCCCTAAATCAAGCCTTTAGATGGGTTTTGGCTCCGAAGTGAATCTAGCGAAGTTGTTTAGGTCCTAAATGTGTATTTTAATATAATATATTATAATAAGTCTTAGGGACTCATTTTGAGCTCCAACGACACTTAAAAACTCACCTCGCGCAAAAACTAAGTCCTTATAACTAGTTTGCCTAAATCGAGCTCTAAAATGGTATTTTGGCTCCGAAGTGAGTCTAGCCAAGTTCATGTGATCCCAAATCAGTATTAGAACATATAATACACTAATATAATTCGTAGGGACTCATTTTGAGCTCCAACAGCACTTAAAAACTAACCTCGTGCAAAAACTAAGTCTTTATAACTAGTTTGTCTAAATCGAGCCCAAAAAGGGTATTTTGATCCGAAGTGACTCTAGCCAAGTTGTTGTGATCCCAAATCAGTATTTGAACATATAATACATTAATATAATTCGTAGGGGACTCATTTTGAGCTCCAATAACACTTAAAAACTCACCTCGCGCAAAAACTAAGTCCTTATAACTAGTTTGCCTAAATCGAGCCCTAAAATGGGTATTTTGGCTCCGAAGTGAGTCTAGCCAAGTTCATGTGATCCCAAATCAGTATTTGAACATATAATACATTAATATAATTCGTAGGGACTCATTTTGAGCTCCAACAGCACTTAAAAACTAACCTCACGCAAAAACTAAGTCTTTATAACTAGTTTGTCTAAATCGAGCCCTAAAATGGGTATTTTGAGCTCCAATAACACTTAAAAACTCACCTCGCACAAAAACTAAGTCCTTATAACAAGTTTTGCCTTAATCGAGCTTTTAAACGGGTTTTTTGGTTCCGAAGTGACTCTCGCAAACTTGTTTTGATCCTAAATGAGTATTTGAACGTATAATATCTTATAATAAGTCTTAGAGACTCGTTTGGTTCTCCAACAAGCCTTATAAGGTCACTTTGCGCAAAAACTAAGTCTTTGTAACTAGTTTTCCCCTAAATCGAGCCTTTAGATGGGTGTTTGGCTTCGAAGTGAATCTAGCGAAGTTGTTTAGGTCCTAAATGCATATTTTAATATAATATATTATAATAAGTCTTAAAGACTCATTTGAGCTCCAACAACACTTAAAAACTCACCTCGCGCAAAAACTAAGTCCTTATAACAAGTTTTGCCTTAATCGAGCTTTTAAACAGGTTTTTTTGGTTCCGAAGTGACTCTCGCAAACTTGTTTTGATCCTACATGAGTATTTGAATGTATAATATATTATAATAAGTCTTAGAGACTCGTTTGGTTCTCCAACAAGCCTTATAAGGTCACTGCGCGCAAAAACTAAGTCTTTGTAACTAGTTTTCCCTAAATCGAGCCTTTAGATGGGTTTTTTGCTCCGAAGTGAATCTAGCGAAGTTGTTTAGATCCTAAATGTGTATTTTAATATAATATATTATAATAAGTCTTAAAGACTCATTTGAGCTCCAACAACACTTAAAAACTCACCTCGCGTAAAAACTAAGTCCTTATAACTAGTTTTGCCCAAATCGAGCTTTTAAGTGGGTTTTTTGGTTCCGAAGTGACTATAGCAAACTTGTTTTGATCCTAAATGAGTATTTGAACGCATAATATATTATAATAAGTCTTAGAGACTCGTTTGGTGCTCCAACAATCCTTATAAGGTCACTTCGCGCAAAAACTAAGTCTTTCTAACTAGTTTTCCCTAAATCAAGCCTTTAGATGGGTTTTTGGCTCCGAAGTGAATCTAGCGAAGTTGTTTAGGTCCTAAATGTGTATTTTAATATAATATATTATAATAAGTCTTAGGGACTCATTTTGAGCTCCAACGACACTTAAAAACTCACCTCGCGCAAAAACTAAGTCCTTATAACTAGTTTGCCTAAATCGAGCTCTAAAATGGGTATTTTGGCTCCGAAGTGAGTCTAGCCAAGTTCATGTGATCCCAAATCAGTATTAGAACATATAATACACTAATATAATTCGTAGGGACTCATTTTGAGCTCCAACAGCACTTAAAAACTAACCTCGTGCAAAAACTAAGTCTTTATAACTAGTTTGTCTAAATCGAGCCCCAAAAAGGGTATTTTGGCTCCGAAGTGACTCTAGCCAAGTTGTTGTGATCCCAAATCAGTATTTGAACATATAATACATTAATATAATTCGTAGGGACTCATTTTGAGCTCCAATAACACTTAAAAACTCACCTCGCGCAAAAACTAAGTCCTTATAACTAGTTTGCCTAAATCGAGCCCTAAAATGGTATTTTGGCTCCGAAGTGAGTCTAGCCAAGTTCATGTGATCCCAAATCAGTATTTGAACATATAATACATTAATATAATTCGTAGGGACTCATTTTGAGCTCCAACAGCACTTAAAAACTAACCTCACGCAAAAACTAAGTCTTTATAACTAGTTTGTCTAAATCGAGCCCTAAAATGGGTAATTTGAGCTCCAATAACACTTAAAAACTCACCTCGCACAAAAACTAAGTCCTTATAACAAGTTTTGCCTTAATCGAGCTTTTAAACGGGTTTTTTGGTTCCGAAGTGACTCTCGCAAACTTGTTTTGATCCTAAATGAGTATTTCAACGTATAATATCTTATAATAAGTCTTAGAGACTCGTTTGGTTCTCCAACAAGCCTTATAAGGTCACTTTGCGCAAAAACTAAGTCTTTGTAACTAGTTTTCCCTAAATCGAGCCTTTAGATGGGTGTTTGGCTCCGAAGTGAATCTAGCGAAGTTGTTTAGGTCCTAAATGCATATTTTAATATAATATATTATAATAAGTCTTAAAGACTCATTTTGAGCTCCAACAACACTTAAAAACTCACCTCGCGCAAAAACTAAGTCCTTATAACAAGTTTTGCCTTAATCGAGCTTTTAAACAGGTTTTTTTGGTTCCGAAGTGACTCTCGCAAACTTGTTTTGATCCTACATGAGTATTTGAATGTATAATATATTATAATAAGTCTTAGAGACTCGTTTGGTTCTCCAACAAGCCTTATAAGGTCACTTCGCGCAAAAACTAAGTCTTTGTAACTAGTTTTCCCTAAATCGAGCCTTTAGATGGGTTTTTTGCTCCGAAGTGAATCTAGCGAAGTTGTTTAGATCCTAAATGTGTATTTTAATATAATATATTATAATAAGTCTTAAAGACTCATTTTGAGCTCCAACAACACTTAAAAACTCACCTCGCGTAAAAACTAAGTCCTTATAACTAGTTTTGCCCAAATCGAGCTTTTAAGTGGGTTTTTTTGGTTCCGAAGTGACTATAGCAAACTTGTTTTGATCCTAAATGAGTATTTGAACGCATAATATATTATAATAAGTCTTAGAGACTCGTTTGGTGCTCCAACAATCCTTATAAGGTCACTTCGCGCAAAAACTAAGTCTTTCTAACTAGTTTTCCCTAAATCAAGCCTTTAGATGGGGTTTTTGGCTCCGAAGTGAATCTAGCGAAGTTGTTTAGGTCCTAAATGTGTATTTTAATATAATATATTATAATAAGTCTTAGGGACTCATTTTGAGCTCCAACGACACTTAAAAACTCACCTCGCGCAAAAACTAAGTCCTTATAACTAGTTTGCCTAAATCGAGCTCTAAAATGGGTATTTTGGCTCCGAAGTGAGTCTAGCCAAGTTCATGTGATCCCAAATCAGTATTAGAACATATAATACACTAATATAATTCGTAGGGACTCATTTTGAGCTCCAACAGCACTTAAAAACTAACCTCGTGCAAAAACTAAGTCTTTATAACTAGTTTGTCTAAATCGAGCCCCAAAAAGGGTATTTTGGCTCCGAAGTGACTCTAGCCAAGTTGTTGTGATCCCAAATCAGTATTTGAACATATAATACATTAATATAATTCGTAGGGACTCATTTTGAGCTCCAATAACACTTAAAAACTCACCTCGCGCAAAAACTAAGTCCTTATAACTAGTTTGCCTAAATCGAGCCCTAAAATGGGTATTTTGGCTCCGAAGTGAGTCTAGCCAAGTTCATGTGATCCCAAATCAGTATTTGAACATATAATACATTAATATAATTCGTAGGGACTCATTTTGAGCTCCAACAGCACTTAAAAACTAACCTCACGCAAAAACTAAGTCTTTATAACTAGTTTGTCTAAATCGAGCCCTAAAATGGGTAATTTGAGCTCCAATAACACTTAAAAACTCACCTCGCACAAAAACTAAGTCCTTATAACAAGTTTTGCCTTAATCGAGCTTTTAAACGGGTTTTTTGGTTCCGAAGTGACTCTCGCAAACTTGTTTTGATCCTAAATGAGTATTTGAACGTATAATATCTTATAATAAGTCTTAGAGACTCGTTTGGTTCTCCAACAAGCCTTATAAGGTCACTTTGCGCAAAAACTAAGTCTTTGTAACTAGTTTTCCCTAAATCGAGCCTTTAGATGGGTGTTTGGCTTCGAAGTGAATCTAGCGAAGTTGTTTAGGTCCTAAATGCATATTTTAATATAATATATTATAATAAGTCTTAAAGACTCATTTTGAGCTCCAACAACACTTAAAAACTCACCTCGCGCAAAAACTAAGTCCTTATAACAAGTTTTGCCTTAATCGAGCTTTTAAACAGGTTTTTTTGGTTCCGAAGTGACTCTCGCAAACTTGTTTTGATCCTACATGAGTATTTGAATGTATAATATATTATAATAAGTCTTAGAGACTCGTTTGGTTCTCCAACAAGCCTTATAAGGTCACTTCGCGCAAAAACTAAGTCTTTGTAACTAGTTTTCCCTAAATCGAGCCTTTAGATGGGTTTTTTGCTCCGAAGTGAATCTAGCGAAGTTGTTTAGATCCTAAATGTGTATTTTAATATAATATATTATAATAAGTCTTAAAGACTCATTTTGAGCTCCAACAACACTTAAAAACTCACCTCGCGTAAAAACTAAGTCCTTATAACTAGTTTTGCCCAAATCGAGCTTTTAAGTGGGTTTTTTGGTTCCGAAGTGACTATAGCAAACTTGTTTTGATCCTAAATGAGTATTTGAACGCATAATATATTATAATAAGTCTTAGAGACTCGTTTGGTGCTCCAACAATCCTTATAAGGTCACTTCGCGCAAAAACTAAGTCTTTCTAACTAGTTTTCCCTAAATCAAGCCTTTAGATGGGTTTTTGGCTCCGAAGTGAATCTAGCGAAGTTGTTTAGGTCCTAAATGTGTATTTTAATATAATATATTATAATAAGTCTTAGGGACTCATTTTGAGCTCCAACGACACTTAAAAACTCACCTCGCGCAAAAACTAAGTCCTTATAACTAGTTTGCCTAAATCGAGCTCTAAAATGGGTATTTTGGCTCCGAAGTGAGTCTAGCCAAGTTCATGTGATCCCAAATCAGTATTAGAACATATAATACACTAATATAATTCGTAGGGACTCATTTTGAGCTCCAACAGCACTTAAAAACTAACCTCGTGCAAAAACTAAGTCTTTATAACTAGTTTGTCTAAATCGAGCCCCAAAAAGGGTATTTTGGCTCCGAAGTGACTCTAGCCAAGTTGTTGTGATCCCAAATCAGTATTTGAACATATAATACATTAATATAATTCGTAGGGACTCATTTTGAGCTCCAATAACACTTAAAAACTCACCTCGCGCAAAAACTAAGTCCTTATAACTAGTTTGCCTAAATCGAGCCCTAAAATGGGTATTTTGGCTCCGAAGTGAGTCTAGCCAAGTTCATGTGATCCCAAATCAGTATTTGAACATATAATACATTAATATAATTCGTAGGGACTCATTTTGAGCTCCAACAGCACTTAAAAACTAACCTCACGCAAAAACTAAGTCTTTATAACTAGTTTGTCTAAATCGAGCCCTAAAATGGGTATTTTGAGCTCCAATAACACTTAAAAACTCACCTCGCACAAAAACTAAGTCCTTATAACAAGTTTTTGCCTTAATCGAGCTTTTAAACGGGTTTTTTGGTTCCGAAGTGACTCTCGCAAACTTGTTTTGATCCTAAATGAGTATTTGAACGTATAATATCTTATAATAAGTCTTAGAGACTCGTTTGGTTCTCCAACAAGCCTTATAAGGTCACTTTGCGCAAAAACTAAGTCTTTGTAACTAGTTTTCCCTAAATCGAGCCTTTAGATGGGTGTTTGGCTTCGAAGTGAATCTAGCGAAGTTGTTTAGGTCCTAAATGCATATTTTAATATAATATATTATAATAAGTCTTAAAGACTCATTTTGAGCTCCAACAACACTTAAAAACTCACCTCGCGCAAAAACTAAGTCCTTATAACAAGTTTTGCCTTAATCGAGCTTTTAAACAGGTTTTTTTGGTTCCGAAGTGACTCTCGCAAACTTGTTTTGATCCTACATGAGTATTTGAATGTATAATATATTATAATAAGTCTTAGAGACTCGTTTGGTTCTCCAACAAGCCTTATAAGGTCACTGCGCGCAAAAACTAAGTCTTTGTAACTAGTTTTCCCTAAATCGAGCCTTTAGATGGGTTTTTTGCTCCGAAGTGAATCTAGCGAAGTTGTTTAGATCCTAAATGTGTATTTTAATATAATATATTATAATAAGTCTTAAAGACTCATTTTGAGCTCCAACAACACTTAAAAACTCACCTCGCGTAAAAACTAAGTCCTTATAACTAGTTTTGCCCAAATCGAGCTTTTAAGTGGGTTTTTTGGTTCCGAAGTGACTATAGCAAACTTGTTTTGATCCTAAATGAGTATTTGAACGCATAATATATTATAATAAGTCTTAGAGACTCGTTTGGTGCTCCAACAATCCTTATAAGGTCACTTCGCGCAAAAACTAAGTCTTTCTAACTAGTTTTCCCTAAATCAAGCCTTTAGATGGGTTTTTGGCTCCGAAGTGAATCTAGCGAAGTTGTTTAGGTCCTAAATGTGTATTTTAATATAATATATTATAATAAGTCTTAGGGACTCATTTGAGCTCCAACGACACTTAAAAACTCACCTCGCGCAAAAACTAAGTCCTTATAACTAGTTTGCCTAAATCGAGCTCTAAAATGGGTATTTTGGCTCCGAAGTGAGTCTAGCCAAGTTCATGTGATCCCAAATCAGTATTAGAACATATAATACACTAATATAATTCGTAGGGACTCATTTTGAGCTCCAACAGCACTTAAAAACTAACCTCGTGCAAAAACTAAGTCTTTATAACTAGTTTGTCTAAATCGAGCCCCAAAAAGGGTATTTTGGCTCCGAAGTGACTCTAGCCAAGTTGTTGTGATCCCAAATCAGTATTTGAACATATAATACATTAATATAATTCGTAGGGACTCATTTTGAGCTCCAATAACACTTAAAAACTCACCTCGCGCAAAAACTAAGTCCTTATAACTAGTTTGCCTAAATCGAGCCCTAAAATGGGTATTTTGGCTCCGAAGTGAGTCTAGCCAAGTTCATGTGATCCCAAATCAGTATTTGAACATATAATACATTAATATAATTCGTAGGGACTCATTTTGAGCTCCAACAGCACTTAAAAACTAACCTCACGCAAAAAACTAAGTCTTTATAACTAGTTTGTCTAAATCGAGCCCTAAAATGGGTAATTTGAGCTCCAATAACACTTAAAAACTCACCTCGCACAAAAACTAAGTCCTTATAACAAGTTTTGCCTTAATCGAGCTTTTAAACGGGTTTTTTGGTTCCGAAGTGACTCTCGCAAACTTGTTTTGATCCTAAATGAGTATTTGAACGTATAATATCTTATAATAAGTCTTAGAGACTCGTTTGGTTCTCCAACAAGCCTTATAAGGTCACTTTGCGCAAAAACTAAGTCTTTGTAACTAGTTTTCCCTAAATCGAGCCTTTAGATGGGTGTTTGGCTTCGAAGTGAATCTAGCGAAGTTGTTTAGGTCCTAAATGCATATTTAATATAATATATTATAATAAGTCTTAAAGACTCATTTTGAGCTCCAACAACACTTAAAAACTCACCTCGCGCAAAAACTAAGTCCTTATAACAAGTTTTGCCTTAATCGAGCTTTTAAACAGGTTTTTTTGGTTCCGAAGTGACTCTCGCAAACTTGTTTTGATCCTACATGAGTATTTGAATGTATAATATATTATAATAAGTCTTAGAGACTCGTTTGGTTCTCCAACAAGCCTTATAAGGTCACTTCGCGCAAAAACTAAGTCTTTGTAACTAGTTTTCCCTAAATCGAGCCTTTAGATGGGTTTTTTGCTCCGAAGTGAATCTAGCGAAGTTGTTTAGATCCTAAATGTGTATTTTAATATAATATATTATAATAAGTCTTAAAGACTCATTTTGAGCTCCAACAACACTTAAAAACTCACCTCGCGTAAAAACTAAGTCCTTATAACTAGTTTTGCCCAAATCGAGCTTTTAAGTGGGTTTTTTGGTTCCGAAGTGACTATAGCAAACTTGTTTTGATCCTAAATGAGTATTTGAACGCATAATATATTATAATAAGTCTTAGAGACTCGTTTGGTGCTCCAACAATCCTTATAAGGTCACTTCGCGCAAAAACTAAGTCTTTCTAACTAGTTTTCCCTAAATCAAGCCTTTAGATGGGTTTTTGGCTCCGAAGTGAATCTAGCGAAGTTGTTTAGGTCCTAAATGTGTATTTTAATATAATATATTATAATAAGTCTTAGGGACTCATTTTGAGCTCCAACGACACTTAAAAACTCACCTCGCGCAAAAACTAAGTCCTTATAACTAGTTTGCCTAAATCGAGCTCTAAAATGGGTATTTTGGCTCCGAAGTGAGTCTAGCCAAGTTCATGTGATCCCAAATCAGTATTAGAACATATAATACACTAATATAATTCGTAGGGACTCATTTTGAGCTCCAACAGCACTTAAAAACTAACCTCGTGCAAAAACTAAGTCTTTATAACTAGTTTGTCTAAATCGAGCCCCAAAAAGGGTATTTTGGCTCCGAAGTGACTCTAGCCAAGTTGTTGTGATCCCAAATCAGTATTTGAACATATAATACATTAATATAATTCGTAGGGACTCATTTTGAGCTCCAATAACACTTAAAAACTCACCTCGCGCAAAAACTAAGTCCTTATAACTAGTTTGCCTAAATCGAGCCCTAAAATGGGTATTTTGGCTCCGAAGTGAGTCTAGCCAAGTTCATGTGATCCCAAATCAGTATTTGAACATATAATACATTAATATAATTCGTAGGGACTCATTTTGAGCTCCAACAGCACTTAAAAACTAACCTCACGCAAAAACTAAGTCTTTATAACTAGTTTGTCTAAATCGAGCCCTAAAATGGGTATTTTGAGCTCCAATAACACTTAAAAACTCACCTCGCACAAAAACTAAGTCCTTATAACAAGTTTTGCCTTAATCGAGCTTTTAAACGGGTTTTTTGGTTCCGAAGTGACTCTCGCAAACTTGTTTTGATCCTAAATGAGTATTTGAACGTATAATATCTTATAATAAGTCTTAGAGACTCGTTTGGTTCTCCAACAAGCCTTATAAGGTCACTTTGCGCAAAAACTAAGTCTTTGTAACTAGTTTTCCCTAAATCGAGCCTTTAGATGGGTGTTTGGCTTCGAAGTGAATCTAGCGAAGTTGTTTAGGTCCTAAATGCATATTTTAATATAATATATTATAATAAGTCTTAAAGACTCATTTTGAGCTCCAACAACACTTAAAAACTCACCTCGCGCAAAAACTAAGTCCTTATAACAAGTTTTGCCTTAATCGAGCTTTTAAACAGGTTTTTTTGGTTCCGAAGTGACTCTCGCAAACTTGTTTTGATCCTACATGAGTATTTGAATGTATAATATATTATAATAAGTCTTAGAGACTCGTTTGGTTCTCCAACAAGCCTTATAAGGTCACTTCGCGCAAAAACTAAGTCTTTGTAACTAGTTTTCCCTAAATCGAGCCTTTAGATGGGTTTTTTGCTCCGAAGTGAATCTAGCGAAGTTGTTTAGATCCTAAATGTGTATTTTAATATAATATATTATAATAAGTCTTAAAGACTCATTTTGAGCTCCAACAACACTTAAAAACTCACCTCGCGTAAAAACTAAGTCCTTATAACTAGTTTTGCCTAAATCGAGCTTTTAAGCGGGTTTTTTTGGTTCCGAAGTGACTATAGCAAACTTGTTTTGATCCTAAATGAGTATTTGAACGCATAATATATTATAATAAGTCTTAGAGACTCGTTTGGTGCTCCAACAATCCTTATAAGGTCACTTCGCGCAAAAACTAAGTCTTTCTAACTAGTTTTCCCTAAATCAAGCCTTTAGATGGGTTTTTGGCTCCGAAGTGAATCTAGCGAAGTTGTTTAGGTCCTAAATGTGTATTTTAATATAATATATTATAATAAGTCTTAGGGACTCATTTTGAGCTCCAACGACACTTAAAAACTCACCTCGCGCAAAAACTAAGTCCTTATAACTAGTTTGCCTAAATCGAGCTCTAAAATGGGTATTTTGGCTCCGAAGTGAGTCTAGCCAAGTTCATGTGATCCCAAATCAGTATTAGAACATATAATACACTAATATAATTCGTAGGGACTCATTTTGAGCTCCAACAGCACTTAAAAACTAACCTCGTGCAAAAACTAAGTCTTTATAACTAGTTTGTCTAAATCGAGCCCCAAAAAGGGTATTTTGGCTCCGAAGTGACTCTAGCCAAGTTGTTGTGATCCCAAATCAGTATTTGAACATATAATACATTAATATAATTCGTAGGGACTCATTTTGAGCTCCAATAACACTTAAAAACTCACCTCGCGCAAAAACTAAGTCCTTATAACTAGTTTGCCTAAATCGAGCCCTAAAATGGGTATTTTGGCTCCGAAGTGAGTCTAGCCAAGTTCATGTGATCCCAAATCAGTATTTGAACATATAATACATTAATATAATTCGTAGGGACTCATTTTGAGCTCCAACAGCACTTAAAAAACTAACCTCACGCAAAAACTAAGTCTTTATAACTAGTTTGTCTAAATCGAGCCCTAAAATGGGTATTTGACCTCCAATAACACTTAAAAACTCACCTCGCACAAAAACTAAGTCCTTATAACAAGTTTTGCCTTAATCGAGCTTTTAAAACGGGTTTTTTGGTTCCGAAGTGACTCTCGCAAACTTGTTTGATCCTAAATGAGTATTTGAACGTATAATATCTTATAATAAGTCTTAGAGACTCGTTTGGTTCTCCAACAAGCCTTATAAGGTCACTTTGCGCAAAAACTAAGTCTTTGTAACTAGTTTTCCCTAAATCGAGCCTTTAGATGGGTGTTTGGCTCCGAAGTGAATCTAGCGAAGTTGTTTAGGTCCTAAATGCATATTTTAATATAATATATTATAATAAGTCTTAAAGACTCATTTTGAGCTCCAACAACACTTAAAAACTCACCTCGCGCAAAAACTAAGTCCTTATAACAAGTTTTGCCTTAATCGAGCTTTTAAACAGGTTTTTTTTGGTTCCGAAGTGACTCTCGCAAACTTGTTTTGATCCTACATGAGTATTTGAATGTATAATATATTATAATAAGTCTTAGAGACTCGTTTGGTTCTCCAACAAGCCGTTATAAGGTCACTTCGCGCAAAAACTAAGTCTTTGTAACTAGTTTTCCCTAAATCGAGCCTTTAGATGGGTTTTTGGCTCCGAAGTGAATCTAGCGAAGTTGTTTAGATCCTAAATGTGTATTTTAATATAATATATTATAATAAGTCTTAAAGACTCATTTTGAGCTCCAACAACACTTAAAAACTCACCTCGCGTAAAAACTAAGTCCTTATAACTAGTTTTGCCCTAAATCGAGCTTTTAAGTGGGTTTTTTGGTTCCGAAGTGACTATAGCAAACTTGTTTTGATCCTAAATGAGTATTTGAACGCATAATATATTATAATAAGTCTTAGAGACTCGTTTGGTGCTCCAACAATCCTTATAAGGTCACTTCGCGCAAAAACTAAGTCTTTCTAACTAGTTTTCCCTAAATCAAGCCTTTAGATGGGTTTTTGGCTCCGAAGTGAATCTAGCGAAGTTGTTTAGGTCCTAAATGTGTATTTTAATATAATATATTATAATAAGTCTTAGGGACTCATTTTGAGCTCCAACGACACTTAAAAACTCACCTCGCGCAAAAAACTAAGTCCTTATAACTAGTTTGCCTAAATCGAGCTCTAAAATGGGTATTTTGGCTCCGAAGTGAGTCTAGCCAAGTTCATGTGATCCCAAATCAGTATTAGAACATATAATACACTAATATAATTCGTAGGGACTCATTTTGAGCTCCAACAGCACTTAAAAACTAACCTCGCGCAAAAACTAAGTCTTTATAACTAGTTTGTCTAAATCGAGCCCCTAAAAAGGGTATTTTGGCTCCGAAGTGACTCTAGCCAAGTTGTTGTGATCCCAAATCAGTATTTGAACATATAATACATTAATAGAATTCGTAGGGACTCATTTTGAGCTCCAATAACACTTAAAAACTCACCTCGCGCAAAAACTAAGTCCTGATAACTAGTTTGCCTAAATTCAGCCCTAAAATGGGTATTTTGGCTCCGAAGTGAGTCTAGCCAAGTTCATGTGATCCCAAATCAGTATTTGAACATATAATACATTAATATAATTCGTAGGGACTCATTTTGAGCTCCAACAGCACTTAAAAACTAACCTCACGCAAAAACTAAATCTTTATAACTAGTTTGTCTAAATCGAGCCCTAAAATGGGTATTTTGACCTCCAATAACACTTAAAAACTCACCTCGCACAAAAACTAAGTCCTTATAACAAGTTTTGCCTTAATCGAGCTTTTAAACGGGTTTTTTGGTTCCGAAGTGACTCTCGCAAACTTGTTTTGATCCTAAATGAGTATTTGAACGTATAATATCTTATAATAAGTCTTAGAGACTCGTTTGGTTCTCCAACAAGCCTTATAAGGTCACTTCGCGCAAAAACTAAGTCTTTGTAACTAGTTTTCCCTAAATCGAGCCTTTAGATGGGTGTTTGGCTTCGAAGTGAATCTAGCGAAGTTGTTTAGGTCCTAAATGCATATTTTAATATAATATATTATAATAAGTCTTAAAGACTCATTTTGAGCTCCAACAACACTTAAAACTCACCTCGCGCAAAAACTAAGTCCTTATAACAAGTTTTGCCTTAATCGAGCTTTTAAACAGGTTTTTTTGGTTCCGAAGTGACTCTCGCAAACTTGTTTTGATCCTACATGAGTATTTGAATGTATAATATATTATAATAAGTCTTAGAGACTCGTTTGGTTCTCCAACAAGCCGTTATAAGGTCACTTCGCGCAAAAACTAAGTCTTTGTAACTAGTTTTCCCTAAATCGAGCCTTTAGATGGGTTTTTGGCTCCGAAGTGAATCTAGCGAAGTTGTTTAGGTCCTAAATGTGTATTTTAATATAATATATTATAATAAGTCTTAAAGACTCATTTTGAGCTCCAACAACACTTAAAAACTCACCTCGCGTAAAAACTAAAGTCCTTATAACTAGTTTTGCCCTAAATCGAGCTTTTAAGCGGGTTTTTTTGGTTCCGAAGTGACTATAGCAAACTTGTTTTGATCCTAAATGAGTATTTGAACGCATAATATATTATAATAAGTCTTAGAGACTCGTTTGGTGCTCCAACAATCCTTATAAGGGTCACTTCGCGCAAAAAACTAAGTCTTTCTAACTAGTTTTCCCCTAAATCAAGCCTTTAGATGGGTTTTTGGCTCCGAAGTGAATCTAGCGAAGTTGTTTAGGTCCTAAATGTGTATTTAATATAATATATTATAATAAGTCTTAGGGACTCATTTTGAGCTCCAACGACACTTAAAACTCACCTCGCGCAAAAACTAAGTCCTTATAACTAGTTTGCCTAAATCGAGCTCTAAAATGGGTATTTTGGCTCCGAAGTGAGTCTAGCCAAGTTCAAGTGATCCCAAATCAGTATTAGAACATATAATACACTAATATAATTCGTAGGGACTCATTTTGAGCTCCAACAGCACTTAAAAACTAACCTCGCGCAAAAAACTAAGTCTTTATAACTAGTTTGTCTAAATCGAGCCCCTAAAAAGGGTATTTTGGCTCCGAAGTGACTCTAGCCAAGTTGTTGTGATCCCAAATCAGTATTTGAACATATAATACATTAATAGAATTCGTAGGGACTCATTTTGAGCTCCAATAACACTTAAAAAACTCACCTCGCGCAAAAAACTAAGTCCTGATAACTAGTTTGCCTAAATCGAGCCCTAAAATGGGTATTTTGGCTCCGAAGTGAGTCTAGCCAAGTTCATGTGATCCCAAATCAGTATTTGAACATATAATACATTAATATAATTCGTAGGGACTCATTTTGAGCTCCAACAGCACTTAAAAACTAACCTCACGCAAAAACTAAATCTTTATAACTAGTTTGTCTAAATCGAGCCCTAAAATGGGTATTTTGACCTCCAATAACACTTAAAAACTCACCTCGCACAAAAACTAAGTCCTTATAACAAGTTTTGCCTTAATCGAGCTTTTAAACGGGTTTTTGGTTCCGAAGTGACTCTCGCAAACTTGTTTTGATCCTAAATGAGTATTTGAACGTATAATATCTTATAATAAGTCTTAGAGACTCGTTTGGTTCTCCAACAAGCCTTATAAGGTCACTTCGCGCAAAAACTAAGTCTTTGTAACTAGTTTCCCTAAATCGAGCCTTTAGATGGGTGTTTGGCTCCGAAGTGAATCTAGCGAAGTTGTTTAGGTCCTAAATGCATATTTTAATATAATATATTATAATAAGTCTTAAAGACTCATTTTGAGCTCCAACAACACTTAAAAACTCACCTCGCGCAAAAACTAAGTCCTTATAACAAGTTTTGCCTTAATTCGAGCTTTTAAACAGGTTTTTTTGGTTCCGAAGTGACTCTCGCAAACTTGTTTTGATCCTACATGAGTATTTGAAAGTATAATATATTATAATAAGTCTTAGAGACTCGTTTGGTTCTCCAACAAGCGTTATAAGGTCACTTCGCGCAAAAACTAAGTCTTTGTAACTAGTTTTCCCTAAATCGAGCCTTTAGATGGGTTTTTGGCTCCGAAGTGAATCTAGCGAAGTTTGTTTAGGTCCTAAATGTGTATTTTAATATAATATATTATAATAAGTCTTAAAGACTCATTTTGAGCTCCAACAACACTTAAAAACTCACCTCGCGTAAAAACTAAGTCCTTATAACTAGTTTTGCCTAAATCGAGCTTTTAAGCGGGTTTTTTGGTTCCGAAGTGACTATAGCAAACTTGTTTTGATCCCTAAATGAGTATTTGAACGCATAATATATTATAATAAGTCTTAGAGACTCGTTTGGTGCTCCAACAATCCTTATAAGGTCACTTCGCGCAAAAACTAAGTCTTTCTAACTAGTTTTCCCTAAATCAAGCCTTTAGATGGGTTTTTGGCTCCGAAGTGAATCTAGCGAAGTTGTTTAGGTCCTAAATGTGTATTTTAATATAATATATTATAATAAGTCTTAGGGACTCATTTTGAGCTCCAACGACACTTAAAAACTCACCTCGCGCAAAAACTAAGTCCTTATAACTAGTTTGCCTAAATCCAGCTCTAAAATGGGTATTTTGGCTCCGAAGTGAGTCTAGCCAAGTTCATGTGATCCCAAATCAGTATTAGAACATATAATACACTAATATAATTCGTAGGGACTCATTTTGAGCTCCAACAGCACTTAAAAACTAACCTCGCGCAAAAACTAAGTCTTTATAACTAGTTTGTCTAAATCGAGCCCTAAAAAGGGTATTTTGGCTCCGAAGTGACTCTAGCCAAGTTGTTGTGATCCCAAATCAGTATTTGAACATATAATACATTAATAGAATTCGTAGGGACTCATTTTGAGCTCCAATAACACTTAAAAACTCACCTCGCGCAAAAACTAAGTCCTGATAACTAGTTTGCCTAAATTCAGCCCTAAAATGGGTATTTTGGCTCCGAAGTGAGTCTAGCCAAGTTCATGTGATCCCAAATCAGTATTTGAACATATAATACATTAATATAATTCGTAGGGACTCATTTTGAGCTCCAACAGCACTTAAAAACTAACCTCACGCAAAAACTAAATCTTTATAACTAGTTTGTCTAAATCGAGCCCTAAAATGGGTATTTTGACCTCCAATAACACTTAAAAACTCACCTCGCACAAAAACTAAGTCCTTATAACAAGTTTTGCCTTAATCGAGCTTTTAAACGGGTTTTTTGGTTCCGAAGTGACTCTCGCAAACTTGTTTTGATCCTAAATGAGTATTTGAACGTATAATATCTTATAATAAGTCTTAGAGACTCGTTTGGTTCTCCAACAAGCCTTATAAGGTCACTTCGCGCAAAAAACTAAGTCTTTGTAACTAGTTTTCCCTAAATCGAGCCTTTAGATGGGTGTTTGGCTCCGAAGTGAATCTAGCGAAGTTGTTTAGGTCCTAAATGCATATTTTAATATAATATATTATAATAAGTCTTAAAGACTCATTTTGAGCTCCAACAACACTTAAAAACTCACCTCGCGCAAAAACTAAGTCCTTATAACAAGTTTTGCCTTAATCGAGCTTTTAAACAGGTTTTTTTTGGTTCCGAAGTGACTCTCGCAAACTTGTTTGATCCTACATGAGTATTTGAATGTATAATATATTATAATAAGTCTTAGAGACTCGTTTGGTTCTCCAACAAGCCGTTATAAGGTCACTTCGCGCAAAAACTAAGTCTTTGTAACTAGTTTTCCCTAAATCGAGCCTTTAGATGGGGTTTTTGGCTCCGAAGTGAATCTAGCGAAGTTGTTTAGGTCCTAAATGTGTATTTTAATATAATATATTATAATAAGTCTTAAAAGACTCATTTTGAGCTCCAACAACACTTAAAAACTCACCTCGCGTAAAAACTAAGTCCTTATAACTAGTTTTGCCTAAATCGAGCTTTTAAGCGGTTTTTTGGTTCCGAAGTGACTATAGCAAACTTGTTTTGATCCTAAATGAGTATTTGAACGCATAATATATTATAATAAGTCTTAGAGACTCGTTTGGTGCTCCAACAATCCTTATAAGGTCACTTCGCGCAAAAACTAAGTCTTTCTAACTAGTTTTCCCTAAATCAAGCCTTTAGATGGGTTTTTGGCTCCGAAGTGAATCTAGCGAAGTTGTTTAGGTCCTAAATGTGTATTTTAATATAATATATTATAATAAGTCTTAGGGACTCATTTTGAGCTCCAACGACACTTAAAAACTCACCTCGCGCAAAAACTAAGTCCTTATAACTAGTTTGCCTAAATCAGCTCTAAAATGGGTATTTTGGCTCCGAAGTGAGTCTAGCCAAGTTCATGTGATCCCAAATCAGTATTAGAACATATAATACACTAATATAATTCGTAGGGACTCATTTTGAGCTCCAACAGCACTTAAAAACTAACCTCGCGCAAAAACTAAGTCTTTATAACTAGTTTGTCTAAATCGAGCCCTAAAAAGGGTTATTTTGGCTCCGAAGTGACTCTAGCCAAGTTGTTGTGATCCCAAATCAGTATTTGAACATATAATACATTAATAGAATTCGTAGGGACTCATTTTGAGCTCCAATAACACTTAAAAACTCACCTCGCGCAAAAACTAAGTCCTGATAACTAGTTTGCCTAAATTCAGCCCTAAAATGGGTATTTTGGCTCCGAAGTGAGTCTAGCCAAGTTCATGTGATCCCAAATCAGTATTTTAACATATAATACATTAATATAATTCGTAGGGACTCATTTTGAGCTCCAACAGCACTTAAAAACTAACCTCACGCAAAAACTAAAGTCTTTATAACTAGTTTTTCTAAATCGAGCCCTAAAATGGGTATTTTTGAGCCTCCAATAACACTTAAAAACTCACCTCGCGCACAAAAACTAAGTCCTTATAACAAGTTTTGCCTTAATCGAGCTTTTAAACGGGTTTTTTTGGTTCCGAAGTGACTCTCGCGAAACTTGTTTTGATCCTAAATGAGTATTTGAACGTATAATATCTTATAATAAGTCTTAGAGACTCGTTTGGTTCTCCAACAAGCCTTATAAGGTCACTTCGCGCAAAAACTAAGTCTTTGTAACTAGTTTTCCCTAAATCGAGCCTTTAGATGGGTGTTTGGCTCCGAAGTGAATCTAGCGAAGTTGTTTAGGTCCTAAATGCATATTTTAATATAATATATTATAATAAGTCTTAAAGACTCATTTTGAGCTCCAACAACACTTAAAAACTCACCTCGCGCAAAAACTAAGTCCTTATAACAAGTTTTGCCTTAATCGAGCTTTTAAACAGGTTTTTTTGGTTCCGAAGTGACTCTCGCAAACTTGTTTTGATCCTACATGAGTATTTGAATGTATAATATATTATAATAAGTCTTAGAGACTCGTTTGGTTCTCCAACAAGCCTTATAAGGTCACTTCGCGCAAAAACTAAGTCTTTGTAACTAGTTTTCCCTAAATCGAGCCTTTAGATGGGTTTTTGGCTCCGAAGTGAATCTAGCGAAGTTGTTTAGGTCCTAAATGTGTATTTTAATATAATATATTATAATAAGTCTTAAAGACTCTTTTTGAGCTCCAACAACACTTAAAAACTCACCTCGCGTAAAAACTAAGTCCTTATAACTAGTTTTGCCTAAATCGAGCTTTTAAGCGGGTTTTTTGGTTCCGAAGTGACTATAGCAAACTTGTTTTGATCCTAAATGAGTATTTGAACGCATAATATATTATAATAAGTCTTAGAGACTCGTTTGGTGCTCCAACAATCCTTATAAGGTCACTTCGCGCAAAAACTAAGTCTTTCTAACTAGTTTTCCCTAAATCAAGCCTTTAGATGGGTTTTTGGCTCCGAAGTGAATCTAGCGAAGTTGTTTAGGTCCTAAATGTGTATTTTAATATAATATATTATAATAAGTCTTAGGGACTCATTTTGAGCTCCAACGACACTTAAAAACTCACCTCGCGCAAAAACTAAGTCCTTATAACTAGTTTGCCTAAATCGAGCTCTAAAATGGGTATTTTGGCTCCGAAGTGAGTCTAGCCAAGTTCATGTGATCCCAAATCAGTATTAGAACATATAATACACTAATATAATTCGTAGGGACTCATTTTGAGCTCCAACAGCACTTAAAAACTAACCTCGCGCAAAAATAAGTCTTTATAACTAGTTTGTCTAAATCGAGCCCTAAAAAGGGTATTTTGGCTCCGAAGTGACTCTAGCCAAGTTGTTGTGATCCCAAATCAGTATTTGAACATATAATACATTAATAGAATTCGTAGGGACTCATTTTGAGCTCCAATAACACTTAAAAACTCACCTCGTGCAAAAACTAAGTCCTGATAACTAGTTTGCCTAAATCGAGCCCTAAAATGGGTATTTTGGCTCCGAAGTGAGTCTAGCCAAGTTCATGTGATCCCAAATCAGTATTTTAAACATATAATACATTAATATAATTCGTAGGGACTCATTTTGAGCTCCAACAGCACTTAAAAACTAACCATCACGCAAAAACTAAGTCTTATAACTAGTTTTTCTAAATCGAGCCCTAAAATGGGTATTTTGAGCTCCAATAACACTTAAAAACTCACCTCGCGCAAAAACTAAGTCCTTATAACAAGTTTTGCCTTAATCAAGCTTTTTAAACGGGTTTTTTGGTTCCGAAGTGACTCTCACAAACTTGTTTTGATCCTAAATGAGTATTTGAACGTATAATATCTTATAATAAGTCTTAGAGACTCGTTTGGTTCTCCAACAAGCCTTATAAGGTCACTTCGCGCAAAAACTAAGTCTTTGTAACTAGTTTTCCCTAAATCGAGCCTTCAGATGGGTGTTTGGCTCCGAAGTGAATCTAGCGAAGTTGTTTAGGTCCTAAATGTATATTTTAATATAATATATTATAATAAGTCTTAAAGACTCATTTTGAGCTCTAACAACACTTAAAAACTCACCTCGCGCAAAAACTAAGTCCTTATAACAAGTTTTGCCTTAATCGAGCTTTTAAACAGGTTTTTTGGTTCCGAAGTGACTCTCGCAAACTTGTTTTGATCCTACATGAGTATTTGAATGTATAATATATTATAATAAGTCTTAGAGACTCGTTTGGTTCTCCAACAAGCCTTATAAGGTCACTTCGCGCAAAAACTAAGTCTTTGTAACTAGTTTTCCCTAATCGAGCCTTTAGATGGGTTTTTGGCTCCGAAGTGAATCTAGCGAAGTTGGTTAGGTCCTAAATGTGTATTTTAATATAATATATTATAATAAGTCTTAAAGACTCATTTGAGCTCCAACAACACTTAAAACTCACCTCGCGTAAAAACTAAGTCCTTATAACTAGTTTTGCCTAAATCGAGCTTTTAAGCGGGTTTTTAGGTTTTTAAGTGACTATAGCAAACTTGTTTTGATCCTAAATGAGTATTTGAACGCATAATATATTATAATAAGTCTTAGAGACTCGTTTGGTGCTCCAACAATCCTTATAAGGTCACTTCGCGCAAAAACTAAGTCTTTCTAACTAGTTTTCCCTAAATCAAGCCTTTAGATGGGTTTTTGGCTCCGAAGTGAATCTAGCGAAGTTGTTTAGGGTCCTAAATGTGTATTTTAATATAATATATTATAATAAGTCTTAGGGACTCATTTTGAGCTCCAACGACACTTAAAAACTCACCTCGCGCAAAAACTAAGTCCTTATAACTAGTTTGCCTAAATCGAGCTCTAAAATGGGTATTTTGGCTCCGAAGTGAGTCTAGCCAAGTTCATGTGATCCCAAATCAGTATTAGAACATATAATACACTAATATAATTCGTAGGGACTCATTTTGAGCTCCAACAGCACTTAAAAACTAACCTCGCGCAAAAATTAAGTCTTTATAACTAGTTTGTCTAAATCGAGCCCTAAAAAGGGTATTTTGGCTCCGAAGTGACTCTAGCCAAGTTGTTGTGATCCCAAATCAGTATTTGAACATATAATACATTAATAGAATTCGTAGGGACTCATTTTGAGCTCCAATAACACTTAAAAACTCACCTCGTGCAAAAACTAAGTCCTGATAACTAGTTTGCCTAAATCGAGCCCTAAAATGGGTATTTTGGCTCCGAAGTGAGTCTAGCCAAGTTCATGTGATCCCAAATCAGTATTTTAACATATAATACATTAATATAATTCGTAGGGACTCATTTTGAGCTCCAACAGCACTTAAAAACTAACATCACGCAAAAACTAAGTCTTTATAACTAGTTTTTCTAAATCGAGCCCTAAAATGGGTATTTTGAGCTCCAATAACACTTAAAAACTCACCTCGCGCAAAAACTAAGTCCTTATAACAAGTTTTGCCTTAATCAAGCTTTTAAACGGGTTTTTTTGGTTCCGAAGTGACTCTCACAAACTTGTTTTGATCCTAAATGAGTATTTGAACGTATAATATCTTATAATAAGTCTTAGAGACTCTTTGGTTCTCCAACAAGCCTTATAAGGTCACTTCGCGCAAAAACTAAGTCTTTGTAACTAGTTTTCCCTAAATCGAGCCTTCAGATGGGTGTTGGCTCCGAAGTGAATCTAGCGAAGTTGTTTAGGTCCTAAATGTATATTTTAATATAATATATTATAATAAGTCTTAAAGACTCATTTTGAGCTCTAACAACACTTAAAAACTCACCTCGCGCAAAAACTAAGTCCTTATAACAAGTTTTGCCTTAATCGAGCTTTTAAACAGGTTTTTTGGTTCCGAAGTGACTCTCGCAAACTTGTTTTGATCCTACATGAGTATTTGAATGTATAATATATTATAATAAGTCTTAGAGACTCGTTTGGTTCTCCAACAAGCCTTATAAGGTCACTTCGCGCAAAAAACTAAGTCTTTGTAACTAGTTTTCCCTAAATCGAGCCTTTAGATGGGTTTTTGGCTCCGAAGTGAATCTAGCGAAGTTGTTTAGGTCCTAAATGTGTATTTTAATATAATATATTATAATAAGTCTTAAAGACTCATTTGAGCTCCAACAACACTTAAAAACTCACCTCGCGTAAAAACTAAGTCCTTATAACTAGTTTTGCCTAAATCGAGCTTTTAAGCGGGTTTTTTAGGTTTTTAAGTGACTATAGCAAACTTGTTTTGATCCTAAATGAGTATTTGAACGCATAAATATTATAATAAGTCTTAGAGACTCGTTTGGGTGCTCCAACAATCCTTATAAGGTCACTTCGCGCAAAAACTAAGTCTTTCTAACTAGTTTTCCCTAAATCAAGCCATTAGATGGGTTTTTGCTCCGAGTGAATCTAGCGAAGTTGTTTAGGTCCTAAATGTGTATTTTAATATAATATATTATAATAAGTCTTAGGGACTCATTTTGAGCTCCAACGACACTTAAAAACTCACCTCGCGCAAAAACTAAGTCCTTATAACTAGTTTGCCTAAATCGAGCTCTAAAATGGGTATTTTGGCTCCGAAGTGAGTCTAGCCAAGTTCATGTGATCCCAAATCAGTATTAGAACATATAATACACTAATATAATTCGTAGGGACTCATTTGAGCTCCAACTGCACTTAAAAACTAACCTCGCGCAAAAACTAAGTCTTTATAACTAGTTTGTCTAAATCGAGCCCTAAAAAGGGTATTTTGGCTCCGAAGTGACTCTAGCCAAGTTGTTGTGATCCCAAATCAGTATTTGAACATATAATACATAATATAATTCGTAAGGGACTCATTTTGAGTTCCAATAACACTTAAAAACTCACCTCGCGCAAAAACTAAGTCCTTATAACTAGTTTGCCTAAATCGAGCCCAAAATGGGTATTTTGGCTCCGAAGTGAGTCTAGCCAAGTTCATGTGATCCCAAATCAGTATTTGAAACATATAATACATTAATATAATTCGTAGGGACTCATTTTGAGCTCCAACAGCACTTAAAAACTAACATCACGCAAAAAACTAAGTCTTTATAACTAGTTTGTCTAAATCGAGCCCTAAAAGGGTATTTTGAGCTCCAATAACACTTAAAAACTCACCTCGCGGAAAAAACTAAGTCCTTATAACAAGTTTTGGCTTAATCGAGCTTTTAAACGGGTTTTTTGGTTCCGAAGTGACTCTCGCAAACTTGTTTTGATCCTAAATGAGTATTTGAATGTATAATATCTTATAATAAGTCTTAGAGACTCGTTTGGTTCTCCAACAAGCCTTATAAGGTCACTTCGCGCAAAACTAAATCTTTGTAACTAGTTTTCCCTAAATCGAGCCTTTAGATGGGTGTTTGGCTCCGAAGTAAATCTAGCGAAGTTGTTTAGGTCCTAAATGCATATTTTAATATAATATATTATAATAAGTCTTAAAGACTCATTTTGAGCTCCAACAACACTTAAAAACTCACCTCGCGCAAAAACTAAGTCCTTTATAACAAGTTTTGGCTTAATCGAGCTTTTAAACGGGTTTTTTTGTTCCGAAGTTACTCTCGCAAACTTGTTTTGATCCTAAATGAGTATTGAAGTATAATATTTTATAATAAGTCTTAGAGACTCGTTTGGTTCTCCAACAAGCCTTATAAGGTCACTTCGCGCAAAAACTAAGTCTTTGTAACTAGTTTTCCCTAAATCGAGCCTTTAGATGGGTGTTTGGCTCCGAAGTGAATCTAGCGAAGTTGTTTAGGTCGTAAATGTGTATTTTAATATAATATATTATGATAAGTCTTAAAAGACTCATTTTGAGGTCCAACAACACTTAAAAACTCACCTCGCGTAAAAACTAAGTGCTTATAACCAGTTTTGCCTAAATCGAGCTTTTAAGCGGGTTTTTTTGGTTCCGAAGTGACTATAGCAAACTTGTTTTGATCCTAAATGAGTATTTGAACACATAATATATTATAATAAGTCTTAGAGACTCGTTTGGTGCTCCAACAAGCCTTATAAGGTCACTTCGCGCAAAAACTAAGTCTTTGTAACTAGTTTTCCCTAAATCGAGCCTTTAGATGGGTTTTTGGCTCCGAAGTGAATCTAGCGAAGTTGTTTAGGTCCTAAATGTGTATTTTAATATAATATATTATAATAAGTCTTAGGGACTCATTTTGAGCTCCAACCGACACCTAAAAACTCACCTCGTGCAAAAACGAAGTCCTTATAACTAGTTTGCCTAAATCGAGCTCTAAAATGGGTATTTTGGCTCCGAAGTGAGTCTAGCCAAGTTCATGTGATCCCAAATCAGTATTAGAACAAATAATACACTAATATAATTCGTAGGGACTCATTTTGAGCTCCAACAGCACTTAAAAACTAACCTCACGCAAAAACTAAGTCTTTATAACTAGTTTGTCTAAATCGAGCCCTAAAAAGGGTATTTTAGCTCCGAAGTGACTCTAGCCAAGTTGTTGTGATCCCAAATCAGTATTTGAACATATAATACATTATTATATTTGTAGGGACTCATTTTGAGCTCCAATAACACTTAAAAACTAACCTCGCGCAAAAACTAAATCCTAATAACTAGTTTGCCTAAATCGAGCCCTAAAATGGGTATTTTGGTTCCGAAGTGAGTCTAGCCAAGTTCATGTGATCCCAAATCAGTATTTGAACATATAATACATTAATATAATTCGTAGGGACTCATTTTGAGCTCCAACAGCACTTAAAAACTAACCTCACGCAAAAAACTATGTCTTTATAACTAGTTTGTCTAAATCGAGCCCTAAAATGGGTATTTTGAGCTCCAATAACAACTTAAAAACTCACCTAGCGCAAAAACTAAGTCCTTATAACAAGTTTTGCCTTAATCGAGCTTTTAAACGGGTTTTTTGGTTCCGAAGTGACTCTCGCAAACTTTTTTGATCCTAAATGAGTATTTGAACGTATAATATCTTATAATAAATCTTAGAGACTCGTTTGGTTCTCCAACAAGCCTTATAAGGTCACTTCGCGCAAAAACTAAGTCTTTGTAACTAGTTTTCCCTAAATCGAGCCTTTAGATGGGTGTTTGGCTCCAAAGTGAATCTAGCGAAGTTGTTTAGGTCCTAAATGTGTATTTTAATATAATATATTATAATAAGTCTTAAAGACTCATTTTGAGCTCAACCAACACTTAAAAACTCACCTCGTGCAAAAACTAAGTCCTTATAACAAGTTTTGCCTTATCGAACTTTTAAACAGGTTTTTTGGTTCCGAAGTGACTCTCGCAAACTTGTTCTGATCCTACATGAGTATTTGAATGTATAATATATTATAATAAGTCTTAGAGACTCGTTTGGTTCTCCAACAAGCCTTATAAGGTCACTTCGCGCAAAAACTAAGTCTTTGTAACTAGTTTTCCCTAAATCGAGCCTTTAGATGGGTGTTTGGCTCCGAAGTAAATCTAGCGATGTTGTTTAGGTCCTAAATGTGTATTTTAATATAATATATTATAATAAGTCTTAAAGACTCATTTTGAGCTCCAACAACACTTAAAAACTCACCTCGCGTAAAAACTAAGTCCTTATAACTAGTTTTGCCTAATCGAGCTTTAAGCGGGTTTTTTAGTTCCGAAGTGACTATAGCAAACTTGTTTTGATCCTAAATGAGTATTTGAACGCATAATATATAATAAAAGTCTTAGAGACTCGTTTGGTGCTCCAACAAGCCTTATAAGGTCACTTCGCGCAAAAAACTAAGTCTTTGCTAACTAGTTTTCCCTAAATCGAGCCTTAGATGGGTTTTGCTCCGAAGTGAATCTAGCGAAGTTGTTTAGGTCCTAAATGTGTATTTTAATATAATATATTATAATAAGTCTTAGGGACTCATTTTGAGCTCCAACGGACACTTAAAAACTCACCTCGCGCAAAAACTAAGTCCTTATAACTAGTTTGCCTAAATCGAGCTCTAAAATGGGTATTTTGGCTCCGAAGTGAGTCTAGCCAAGTTCATGTGATCCCAAATCAGTATTAGAACATATAATACACTAATATAATTCGTAGGGACTCATTTTGAGCTCCAACAGCACTTAAAAACTAACCTCCACGCAAAAACTAAGTCTTTATAACTAGTTTGTCTAAATCGAAGCCCTAAAAAGGGTATTTTGGCTCCGAAGTGACTCTAGCCAAGTTGTTGTGATCCCAAATCCAGTATTAGAACATATAATACACTAATATAATTCGTAGGGACTCATTTTGAGCTCCAACAGCACTTAAAACTAACCTCCGCGCAAAAACTAAGTCTTTATAACTAGTATTTCTAAATCGAGCCCTAAAATGGGTATTTTGAGCTCCAATAACACTTAAAAACTCACCTCGCGCAAAAACTAAGTCCTTATAACTAGTTTTGCCTAATCGAGCTTTTAAGCGGGTTTTTTAGTTCCGAAGTGACTATAGCAAACTTGTTTTGATCCTAAATAAGTATTTGAACGTATAATATCTTATAATAAGTCTTAGAGACTTTTGAGCTCCAACAGCACTTAAAAACTAACCTCACGCAAAAACTAAGTCTTTATAACTAGTTTGTCCTAAATCGAGCCTAAAAAGGGTATTTTGGCTCCGAAGTGACTCTAGCCAAGTTGTTGTGATCCCAAATCAGTATTAGAACATATAATACACTAATATAATTCGTAGGGACTCATTTTGAGCTCCAACAGCACTTAAAAACTAACCTCAGCGCAAAAACTAAGTCTTTATAACTAGGTTGTCTAAATCGAGCCCTAAAATGGGTATTTTGAGCTCCAATAACACTTAAAAACTCACCTCGCGCAAAAACTAAGTCCTTATAACAAGTTTTGCCTTATCGAGCTTTTTAAACGGGTTTTTTGGTCCGAAGTGACTCTCGCAAACTTGTTTTGATCCTAAATGAGTATTTGAACGTATAATATATTATATAAGTCTTAGAGACTCGTTTGGTGCTCCAACAAGCCTTATAGGTCACTTCGCGCAAAAACTAAGTCTTTGTAACTAGTTTTCCCTAAATCGAGCCTTTAGATGGGTGTTTGGCTCCGAAGTGAATCTAGCGAAGTTGTTTAGGTCCTAAATGTGTATTTTAATATAATATATTATAATAAGTCTTAAAGACCTCATTTTGAGCTCCAACAACACTTAGAAACTCACCTCGCGCAAAAACTAAGTCCTTATAAACAAGTTTTGCCTTAATCGAGCTTTTAAACAGGTTTTTTGGTTCCGAAGTGACTCTCGCAAACTTGTTTTGATCCTACATGAGTATTTGAATATATAATATATTATAATAAGTCTTAGAGACTCGTTTTGTTCTCCAACAAGCCTTATAAGGTCACTTCGCGCAAAAACATAAGTCTTTGTAACTAGTTTTCCCTAAATCGAGCCTTTAGATGGGTGTTTGGCTCCGAAGTGAATCTAGCGAAGTTGTTTAGGTCCTAAATGTGTATTTTAATATAATATATTATAATAAGTCTTAAAGACTTATTTTGAGCTCCAACAACACTTAAAACTCACCTCGCGCAAAAAACTAAGTCCTTATAACTAGTTTTGCCTAAATCGAGCTCTAAAATGGGTATTTTTGCTCCGAAGTGAGTCTAGCCAAGTTCATGTGATCCCAAATCAGTATTTGAAAATATAATACATTAATATAATTCGTAGGGACTCATTTTGAGCTCCAACAGCACTTAAAAACTAAGCTCACGCAAAAACTAAGTCTTTATAACTAGTTTGCTCTAAATCGAGCCCTAAAATAGGTATTTTGAGCTCCAATAGCACTTAAAAACTCACCTCGCGCAAAAACTAAGTCCTTATAACAAGTTTTGCCTTAATCGAGCTTTTAAACGGGTTTTTTTTGGTTCCGAAGTGACTATAGCAAACTTGTTTTGATCCTAAATGAGTATTTGAACGCATAATATATTATAATAAGTCCTTAGAGACTCGTTTGGTGCTCCAACAAGCCTTATAAGGTCACTTCGCGCAAAAACTAAGTCATTGTAACTAGTTTTCCCTAATCGAGCCTTTAGATGGGTTTTGGGCTCCGAAGTGAATCTAGCGAAGTTGTTTAGGTCCTAAATGTGTATTTTAATATAATATATTATAATAAGTCTTAGGGACTCATTTTGAGCTCCAACGACACTTAAAAACTCACCTCGCGCAAAAACTAAGTCCTTATAACTAGTTTGCCTAAATCGAGCTCTAAAATGGGTATTTTGGCTCCGAATTGAGTCTAGCCAAGTTCATGTGATCCCAAATCAGTATTAGAACATATAATACACTAATATAATTCGTAGGGACTCATTTTGAGCTCCAACAGCACTTAAAAACTAACCTCGCACAAAAAACTAAGTCTTTATAACTAGTTTGTCTAAATCGAGCCCTAAAAAGGGTATTTTTGCTCCGAAGTGACTCTAGCCAAGTTGTTGTGATCCCAAATCAGTATTTGAACATATAATACATTAATATAATTCGTAGGGACTCATTTTGAGCTCCAATAACACTTAAAAACTCACCTCGCGCAAAAACTAAGTCCTTATAACTAGTTTGCCTAAATCGAGCGCTAAAATGGGTATTTTGGCTCCGAAGTGAGTCTAGCCAAGTTCATGTGATCCCTAAATCAGTATTTAAACATATAATACATTAATATAATTCGTAGGGACTCATTTTGAGCTCCAACAGCACTTAAAAACTAACCTCACGCAAAAACTAAGTCCTTATAACTTGTTTGTCTAAATCGAGCCCTAAAATGGGTATTTTGAGCTCCAACAACACTTAAAAACTCACCTCGCGCAAAAAACTAAGTCCTTATAATAAGTTTTGCCTTAATCGAGCTTTTAAACGGGTTTTTTGATTCCGAAGTGACTCTCGCAAACTTGTTTTGATCCTAAATGAGTATTTGAACGTATAATATATTATAATAAGTCTTAGAGACTCGTTTGGTTCTCCAACAAGCCTTATACGTCAATTCGCGCAAAAACTAAGTCTTTGTAACTAGTTTTCCCTAAATCGAGCCTTTAGATGGGTGTTTGGCTCCGAAGTGAATCTAGCGAAGTTGTTTAGGTCCTAAATGTGTATTTTAATATAATATATTATAATAAGTCTTAAAGACTCATTTTGAGCTCCAACAACACTTAGAAACTCACCTCGCGCAAAAACTAAGTCCTTATAACAAGTTTTGCCTTAATCGAGCTTTTAAACAGGTTTTTTTGTTTCGAAGTGACTCTCGCAAACTTGTTTGATCCTACATGAGTATTTGAATATATAATATATTATAATAAGTCTTAGAGACTCGTTTGGTTCTCCAACAAGCCTTATAAGGTCACTTCGCGCAAAAACTAAGTCCTTTGTAACTAGTTTTCCCTAAATCGAGCCTTTAGATGGGTGTTTGGCTCCGAAGTGAATCTAGCGAAGTTGTTTAGGTCCTAAATGTGTATTTTAATATAATATATTATAATAAGTCTTAAAGACTTATTTTGAGCTCCAACAACACTTAAAAACTCACCTCGCGCAAAAACTAAGTCCTTATAACTAGTTTTGCCTAAATCGAGCTCTAAAATGGGTATTTTGCTCCGAGTGAGTCTAGCCAAGTTATGTGATCCCAAATCAGTATTTGAAAATATAATACATTAATATAATTCGTAGGGACTCATTTTGAGCTCCAACAGCACTTAAAAACTAAGCTCACGCAAAAAACTAAGTCTTTATAACTAGTTTGTCTAAATCGAGCCCTAAAATGGGTATTTTGAGCTCCAATAGCACTTAAAAACTCACCTCGCGCAAAAACTAAGTCCTTATAACAAGTTTTGCCTTAATCGAGCTTTTAAACGGGTTTTTTTTTGGTTCGAAGTGACTATAGCAAACTTGTTTTGATCCTAAATGAGTATTTGAACGCATAATATATTATAATAAGTCTTAGAGACTCGTTTGGTGCTCCAACAAGCCTTATAAGGTCACTTCGCGCAAAAACTAAGTCATTGTAACTAGTTTTCCCTAAATCGAGCCTTTAGATGGGTTTTTGGCTCCGAAGTGAATCTAGCGAAGTTGTTTAGGTCCTAAATGTGTATTTTAATATAATATATTATAATAAGTCTTAGGGACTCATTTTGAGCTCCAACGACACTTAAAAACTCACCTCGCGCAAAAACTAAGTCCTTATAACTAGTTTGCCTAAATCGAGCTCTAAAATGGGTATTTTGGCTCCGAATTGAGTCTAGCCAAGTTCATGTGATCCCAAATCAGTATTAGAACATATAATACACTAATATAATTCGTAGGGACTCATTTTGAGCTCCAACAGCACTTAAAAACTAACCTCGCACAAAAACTAAGTCTTTATAACTAGTTTGTCTAAATCGAGCCCTAAAAAGGGTATTTTTGCTCCGAAGTGACTCTAGCCAAGTTGTTGTGATCCCAAATCAGTATTTGAACATATAATACATTAATATAATTCGTAGGGACTCATTTTGAGCTCCAATAACACTTAAAAACTCACCTCGCGCAAAAACTAAGTCCTTATAACTAGTTTGCCTAAATCGAGCGCTAAAATGGGTATTTTGGCTCCGAAGTGAGTCTAGCCAAGTTCATGTGATCCTAAATCAGTATTTAAACATATAATACATTAATATAATTCGTAGGGACTCATTTTGAGCTCCAACAGCACTTAAAAACTAACCTCACGCAAAAACTAAGTCCTTATAACTTGTTTGTCTAAATCGAGCCCTAAAATGGGTATTTTGAGCTCGAACAACACTTAAAAACTCACCTCGCGCAAAAACTAAGTCCTTATAATAAGTTTTGCCTTAATCGAGCTTTTAAACGGGTTTTTTGATTCCGAAGTGACTCTCGCAAACTTGTTTTGATCCTAAATGAGTATTTGAACGTATAATATATTATAATAAGTCTTAGAGACTCGTTTGGTTCTCCAACAAGCCTTATAACGTCAATTCGCGCAAAAACTAAGTCTTTGTAACTAGTTTTCCCTAAATCGAGCCTTTAGATGGGTGTTTGGCTCCGAAGTGAATCTAGCGAAGTTGTTTAGGTCCTAAATGTGTATTTTAATATAATATATTATAATAAGTCTAAAGACTCATTTTGAGCTCCAACAACACTTAGAAACTCACCTCGCGCAAAAACTAAGTCCTTATAACAAGTTTTGCCTTAATCGAGCTTTTAAACAGGTTTTTTTGTTCCGAAGTGACTCTCGCAAACTTGTTTTGATCCTACATGAGTATTTGAATATATAATATATTATAATAAGTCTTAGAGACTCGTTTGGTTCTCCAACAAGCTTATAAGGTCACTTCGCGCAAAAAACTAAGTCTTTGTAACTAGTTTTCCCTAAATCGAGCTTTAGATGGGTGTTTGGCTCCGAAGTGAATCTAGCGAAGTTGTTTAGGTCCTAAATGTGTATTTTAATATAATATATTATAATAAGTCTTAAAGACTTATTTTGAGCTCCAACAACACTTAAAAACTCACCTCGCGCAAAAACTAAGTCCTTATAACTAGTTTTGCCTAAATCGAGCCCTAAAATGGGTATTTTTGCTCCGAAGTGAGTCTAGCCAAGTTCATGTGATCCCAAATCAGTATTTGAAAATATAATACGTTAATATAATTCGTAGGGACTCATTTTGAGCTCCAACAGCACTTAAAAACTAAGCTCACGCAAAAACTAAGTCTTTATAACTAGTTTGTCTAAATCGAGCTAAAATGGGTATTTTGAGCTCCAATAGCACTTAAAAACTCACCTCGCGCAAAAACTAAGTCCTTATAACAAGTTTTGCCTTAATCGAGCTTTTAAACGGGTTTTTTTGGTTCCGAAGTGACTATAGCAAACTTGTTTTGATCCTAAATGAGTATTTGAACGCATAATATATTATAATAAGTCTTAGAGACTCGTTTGGTGCTCCAACAAGCCTTATAAGGTCACTTCGCGCAAAACTAAGTCTTTGTAACTAGTTTCCCTAAATCGAGCCTTTAGATGGGTTTTTGGCTCGGAAGTGAATCTAGCGAAGTTGTTTAGGTCCTAAATGTGTATTTAATATAATATATTATAATAAGTCTTAGGGACTCATTTTGAGCTCCAACGACACTTAAAAACTCACCTCGCGTAAAAACTAAGTCCTTATAACTAGTTTGCCTAAATCGAGCTCTAAAATGGGAATTTTGGCTCCGAAGTTAGTCTAGCCAAGTTCATGTGATCCCAAATCAGTATTAGAACATATAATACACTAATATAATTCGTAGGGACTCATTTTGAGCTCCAACAGCACTTAAAAACTAACCTCAAGCAAAAACTAAGTCTTTATAACTATTTTGTCTAAATCGAGCCTAAAAAGGGTATTTTGGCTCCGAAGTGACTCTAGCCAAGTTGTTGTGATCCCAAATCAGTATTTGAACAAATAATACATTAATATAATTCGTAGGGACTCATTTTGAGCTCCAATAACACTTAAAAACTCACCTCGCGCAAAAACTAAGTCCTTATAACTAGTTTGCCTAAATCGAGCGCTAAAGTGGGTATTTTGGCTCCGAAGTGAGTCTAGCCAAGTTCATGTGATCCTAAATCAGTATTTAAACATATAATACATTAATATAATTCGTAGGGACTCATTTTGAGCTCCAACAGCACTTAAAAACTAACCTCACGCAAAAACTAAGTCCTTATAACTAGTTTGTCTAAATTGAGCCCTAAAATGGGTATTTTGAGCTCCAACAACACTTAAAAACTCACCTCGCGCAAAACTAAGTCCTTATAACAAGTTTTGCCTTAATCGAGCTTTTTAAACGGGTTTTTTGGTTCCGAAGTGACTCTCGCAAACTTGTTTTGATCCTAAATGAGTATTTGAACGTATAATATATTATAATAAGTCTTAGAGACTCGTTTGGTTCTCCAAGAAGCCTTATAAGGTCACTTCGCGCAAAAACTAAGTCTTTGAAACTAGTTTTCCCTAAATCGAGCCTTCAGATGGGTGTTTTGCTCCGAAGTGAATCTAGCGAAGTTGTTTAGGTCCTAACTGTGTATTTTAATATAATATATTATAATAAGTCTTAAAGACTCATTTTGAGCTCCAACAACACTTAAAAACTCACCTCGCGCAAAAACTAAGTCCTTATAACTAGTTTGCCTAAATCGAGCTTTTAAACGGGTATTTTGGCTCCGAAGTGAGTCTAGCCAAGTTCATGTGATCCCAAATCAGTATTTGAACATATAATACAATAATATAATTCGTAGGGACTCATTTTGAGCACCACAGCACTTAAAAACTAGCCTCGAGAAAAACTAAGTCTTTATAACTAGTTTGTCAAAATCGAGCCCTAAAATGGGTATTTTGGCTCCAAAGTGACTCTAGCCAAGTTCATGTGATCCCAAATCAGTATTTGAACATATAATACAATAATATAATTCGTAGGGACTCACTTTGAGCTACAACAGCACTTAAAAACTAACCTCGCGCAAAAACTAAGTCTTTATAACTAGTTTGTCTAAATCTAGCCCTAAAATGGGTATTTTGGCTCCGAAGTGACTCTAGCCAAGTTTTTGTGATCCCAAATCAGTATTTGAACATATAATACATTAATATAATTCGTAGGGACTCATTTTGAGCTCCAACAACACTTAAAAACGCAAAAACTAAGTCCTTATAACTAGTTTGCCTAAATCGAGCTTTTAAACGGGTTTTTTGGTTCCGAAGTGACTATAGCAAACTTGTTTTGATCCTAAATGAGTATTTGAATGCATAATATATTATAAGAAGTCTTAGAGACTCGTTTGGTTCTCCAACAAGCCTTATAAGGTCACTTCGCGCAAAAATTAAGTCTTTGTAACTAGTTTTCCCTAAATCGAGCCTTTAGATGGGTTTTTTGCTTCAAAGTGAATCTAGCAAAGTTGTTTAGGTCCTAAATGTGTATTTTAATAGAATATATTATAATAAGTCTTAGGGACTCATTTTGAGCTCCAACGACACTTAATAACTCACCTAGCGCAAAAACTAAGTCCTTATAACTAGTTTGCCTAAATCGAGCCCTAAAATGGGTATTTTGGCTCCGAAGTGAGTCTAGCCAAGTTCATGTGATCCCAAATCAGTATTTGAACATATAATACAATAATATAATTCGTAGGGACTCATTTTGAGCTCCAACAACACTTAAAAACTAACCTCGCACAAAAACTAAGTCTTTATAACTAGTTTGTCTAAATCGAGCCCTAAAATGGGTATTTTGGCTCCAAAGTGACTCTAGCCAAGTTCATGTGATCCCAAATCAGTATTTGAACATATAATTAAATAATATAATTCGTAGGGACTCATTTTGAACTCCAACAGCACTTAAAAACTAACCTCGCGCAAAAACTAAGTCTTTATAACTAGTTTGCCTAAATCGAGCCCTAAAATGGGTATTTTGGCTCCGAAGTGACTCTAGCCAAGTTGTTGTGATCCCAAATCAGTATTTGAACATATAATACATTAATATAATTCGTAGGGACTCATTTTGAGCTCCAACAACACTTAAAAACTCACCTCCCGCAAAAACTAAGTCCTTATAACAAGTTTTGCCTTAATCGAGCTTTTAAACGGGTTTTTTGGTTCCGAAGTGACTCTCGCAAACTTTTTTTGATCCTAAATGAGTATTTGAACGTATAATGTATTATAATAAGTCTTAGAGACTCGTTTGGCTCTCCAACAAGCCTTATAAGGTCACTTCGCGCAAAAACTAAGTCTTTGTAACTAGTTTTCCCTAAATCGAGCGTTTAGATGGGTTTTTGGCTCCGAAGTGAATCTAGCGAAGTTGTTTAGGTCCTAAATGTGTATTTTAATATAATATATTATAATAAGCCTTAGGGACTCATTTTTGAGCTCCCGCGACACTTAAAAACTCACCTCGCGCAAAAACTAAGTCCTTATAACTAGTTTGTCTAAATCGAGCCCTAAAATGGGTATTTTGGTTCCGAAGTGACTCTAGCCAAGTTGTTGTGATCCCAAATCAGTATTTGAACATATAATACATTAATCTAATTCGCAGGGACTCATTTTGAGCTCCAATAACACTTAAAAACTCACCTCGCGCAAAAACTAAGTCTTTGTAACTAGTTTTTCCTAAATCGAGCGTTTAGATGGGTTTTTTGGCTTTGAAGTGAATCTAGCGAAGTTGTTTAGGTTCTAAATGTGTATTTTAATATAATATATTATAATAAGCCTTAGGGACTCATTTTGAGCTCCAACGACACTTAAAAACTCACCTCGCGCAAAAACTAAGTCCTTATAACTAGTTTGTCTAAATCGAGCCCTAAAATGGGTTTTTTGGCTCCGAAGTGAGTCTAGCCAAGTTCATGTGATTCCAAATCAGTATTTGAACATATAATACAATAATATAATTCGTAGGGACTCATTTTGAGCTCCAACAGCACTTAAAAACTAACCTCGCGCAAAAACTAAGTCTTTATAACTAGTTTGTCTAAATCGAGCCTTAAAATGGGTATTTTGGCTCCAAAGTGACTCTAGCCAAGTTCATGTGATCCCAAATCAGTATTTGAACATATAGTACAATAATATAATTCGTAGGTACTCACTTTGAGCTCCAACAGCACTTAAAAACTAAACTCGCGCAAAAACTAAGTCTTTATAACTAGTTTGTCTAAATCGAGCCCTAAAATGGGTATTTTGGCTCCGAAGTGACTCTAGCCAAGTTTTTGTGATCCCACATCAGTATTTGAACATATAATACATTAATATAATTCGTAGGGACTCATTTTGTGCTCCAACAACACTTAAAAACTCACCTCGCGCAAAACTAAGTCCTTATAACAAGTTTTTCCTTAATCGAGCTTTTAAACGTGTTTTTTTGGTTCCGAAGTGACTCTCGCAAACTTGTTTTGATCCTAAATGACTATTTGAATGTGTAATATATAATAAGAAGTCTTAGAGACTCGTTTGGTTCTCCAACAAGCCTTAAAAGGTCACTTCGCGCAAAAACTAAGTCTTTGTAACTAGTTTTTTCCTAAATCGAGCGTTTAGATGGGTTTTTGGCTCCGAAGTGAATCTAGCGAAGTTGTTTAGGTTCTAAATGTGCATTTTAATATAATATATTATAATAAGCCTTAGGGACTCATTTTGAGCTCCAACGACACTTAAAACTCACCTCGCGCAAAAACTAAGTCCTTATAACTAGTTTGTCTAAATCGAGCCCTAAAATGGGTATTTTGGTTCCGAAGTGACTCTAGCCAAGTTGTTGTGATCCCAAATCAGTATTTGAACATATACTACATTAATCTAATTCGCAGGGACTCATTTTGAGCTCCAATAACACTTAAAAACTCACCTCGCGCAAAAACTAAGTCCTTATAAAAAGTTTTGCCTTAATCGAGCTTTTAAACGGGTTTTTTGGTTCCGAAGTGACTCTCGCAAACTTGTTTTGATCCTAAATGAGTATTGGAACGTATAATATATTATAATAAGTCTTAGAGACTCGTTTGGTTCTCCAACAAGCCTTATAAGGTCACTTCGCGCTAAAACTAAGTCTTTGTAACTAGTTTTCTCTAAAACGAGCCTTTAGATGGGTTTTTGGCTCCGAAGTGAATCTAGCGAAGTTGTTTAGGTCCTAAATGTGTATTTTTATATAATATATTATAATAAGTCTTAGGAACTCATTTTGAGCTCCAACGACACTTAAAAACTCACCTCGCGCAAAAACTAAGTACTTATAACTAGTTTGCCTAAATCGAGCCCTAAAATGGGTATTTTGGCTCCGATCTGAGTCTAGCCAAGTTCATGTGATCCCAAATCAGTATTTGAACATATAATACAATAATATAATTTGTAGGGACTCATTTTGAGCTCCAACAGCACTTAAAAACTAACCTCGCGCAAAAACTAAGTCTTTATAACTAGTTTGCCTAAATCGAGCCCTAAAATGGGTATTTTGGCTCCGAAGTGACTCTAGCCAAGTTGTTGTGATCCCAAATAAGTATTTGAACATATAATACATTAATATAATTCGCAGGGACTCATTTTGAGCTCCAATAACACTTAAAAACTCACCTCGCGCAAAAACTAAGTCCTTATAACAAGTTTTGCCTTAATCGAGCTTTTAAACGGGTTTTTTGGTTCCAAAGTGACTCCCGCAAACTTGTTTTTATCCTAAATGAGTATTGGAACGTATAATATATTATAATAAGTCTTAGAGACTCGTTTGGTTCTCCAACAAGCCTTATAAGGTCACTTCGCGCAAAAACTAAGTCTTTGTAACTAGTTTTCCCTAAATCGAGCGTTTAGATGGGTTTTTGGCTCCGAAGTGAATCTAGCGAAGTTGTTTAGGTCCTAAATGTCTATTTTAATATAATATATTATAATAAGCCTTAGGGACTCATTTTGAGCTCCAACGACACTTGAAAACTCACCTCGCGCAAAAACGAAGTCCTTATAACTAGTTTATCTAAATCGAGCCCTAAAATGGGTATTTTGGCTCCGAAGTGACTCTAGCCAAGTAGTTGTGATCCCAAATCAGTATTTGAACATATAATACATTAATCTAATTCGCAGGGACTCATTTTGAGCTCCAATAACACTTAAAAACTCACCTCGCGCAAAAACTAAGTCCTTATAACAAGTTTTGCCATAATCGAGCTTTTAAACGGGTTTTTTGGTTCCGAAGTGACTCCCGCAAACTTGTTTTGATCCTAAATGAGTATTGGAACGTATAATATATTATAATAAGTCTTAGAGACTCGTTTGGTTCTCCAACAAGCCTTATAAGGTCACTTCGCGCTAAAACTAAGTCTTTGTAACTAGTTTTCCCTAAATCGAGCCTTTAGATGGGTTTTTGGCTCCGAAGTGAGTCTAGCGAAGTTGTTTAGGTCCTAAATGTGTATTTTTATATAATATATTATAATAAGTCTTAGGAACTCATTTTGAGCTCCAACGACACTTAAAAACTCACCTCGCGCAAAAACTAAGTCCTTATAACTAGTTTGTCTAAATCGAGCCCTAAAATGGGTATTTTGGCTCCGAAGTGACTCTTGCCAAGTTTTTGTGATCCCAAATCAGTATTTGAACATATAATACATTAATATAATTCGTAGGGACTCATTTTGTGCTCCAACAACACTTAAAAACTCACCTCGCGCAAAAACTAAGTCCTTATAAACAGTTTTGCCTAAATCGAGCTTTTAAACGTGTTTTTTTGGTTCCGAAGTGGACTCTCGCAAACTTGTTTTGATCCTAAATGACTATTTGAATGTGTAATATATTATAAGAAGTCTTAGAGACTCGTTTGGTTCTCCAACAAGCCTTATAAGGTCACTTCACGCAAAAACTAAGTCTTTGTAACTAGTTTTCCCTAAATCGAGCCTTTAGATGGGTTTTTGGCTCCGAAGTGAATCTAGCAAAGTTGTTTAGGTCCTAAATGTGTATTTAATATAATATATTATAATAAGTCTTAAAGACTCATTTTGAGCTCCAACAACACTTAAAATCTCACCCCGCGCAAAAACTAAGTCCTTATAACAAGTTTTGCCTTAATCGAGCTTTTAAACGGGTTTTTTGGTTCCGAAGTGACTCTCGCAAACTTGTGTTGATCCTAAATGAGTATTTGAATGTATAATATATTATAATAAGTCTTAGAGACCCGTTTGGTTCTCCAACAAGCCTTAGAAGGTAACTTCGCGCAAAAACTAAGTCTTTGTAACTAGTTTTCCCTAAATCGAGCCTTCAGATGGGTTTTTGGCTCCGAAGTGAATCTAGCGAAGTTGCTTAGGTCCTAAATGTGTATTTTAATATAATATATTATAATAAGTCTTAGGGACTCATTTTGAGCTCCAACGACACTTAAAAACTCACCTCGCGCAAAAACTAAGTCCTTATTACTAGTTTGCCTAAATCGAGCCCTAAAATGGGTATTTTGGCTCCGAAGTGAGTCTAGCTAAGTTCATGTGATCCCAAATCAGTATTTGAACATATAACACAATAATATAATTCTTAGAGACTCATTTTGAGCTCCAACAGCACTTCAAAACTAACCTCGCGCAAAAACTAAGTCTTTATAACTAGTTTGTCTAAATCGAGCCTAAAATGGGTATTTTGGCTCGAAGTGACTTAGCCAAGTTGTTGTGATCCCAAATCAGTATTTGAACATATAATACAATAATATAATTCGTAGGGACTCATTTTGAGCTCCAACAGCACTTAAAAACTAACCTCGCGCAAAAACTAAATCTTTATAACTAGTTTGTCTAAATCGAGCCCTAAAATGGGTATTTTGGCTTCGAAGTGAGTCTAGCCAAGTTCATGTGATCCCAAATCAGTATTTGAACATATAATTAAATAATATAATTCGTAGGGACTCATTTTGAACTCCAACAGCACTTAAAAACTAACCTCGCGCAAAAACTAAGTCTTTATAACTAGTTTACCTAAATCGAGCCCTAAAATGGGTATTTAGGCTCCGAAGTGACTCTAGCCAAGTTGTTGTGATCCCAAATCAGTATTTGAACATATAATACATTAATATAATTCGCAGGGACTCATTTTGAGCTCCAATAACACTTAAAAACTCACCTCGCGCAAAAACTAAGTCTTTGTAACTAGTTTTCCCTAAATCGAGCCTTTAGATGGGGTTTTGGCTCTGAAGTAAATCTAGCGAAGTTGTTTAGGTCCTAAATGTGTATTTTTATATAATATATTATAAGAAGTCTTAGGACCTCATTTTGAGCTCCAACGACACTTAAAAACTCATCTCGCGCAAAAACTAAGTCCTTATAACTAGTTTGTCTAAATCGAGCCCTAAAATGGGTATTTTGGCTGAAGTGACTCTAGCCAAGTTGTTGTGATCCCAAATCAGTATTTGAACATATAATACATTAATCTAATTCGCAGGGACTCATTTTGAGCTCCAATAACACTTAAAAACTCACCTCGCGCAAAAACTAAGTCCTTATAACAAGTTTTGCCATAATCGAGCTTTTAAACGGGTTTTTTGGTTCCGAAGTGACTCTCGCAAACTTGTTTTGATCCTAAATGAGTATTGGAACGTATAATATATTATAATAAGTCTTAGAGACTCGTTTGGTTCTCCCAACAAGCCTTATAAGGTCACTTCGCGCTAAAACTAAGTCTTTGTAACTAGTTTTCTCTAAATCGAGCCTTTAGATGGGTTTTGCTCCGAAGTAATCTAGCGAAGTTGTTTAGGTCCTAAATGTGTATTTTTATATAATATATTATAATAAGTCTTAGGGAACTCATTTTGAGCTCCAACGACACTTAAAAACTCACCTCGCGCAAAAACTAAGTACTTATAACTAGTTTTGCCTAAATCGAGCCCTAAAATGGGTATTTTGGCTCCGATCTGAGTCTAGCCAAGTTCATGTGATCCCAAATCAGTATTTGAACATATAATACAATAATATAATTTGTAGGGACTCATTTTGAGCTCCAACAGCACTTAAAAACTAACCTCGCGCAAAAACTAAGTCCTTTATAACTAGTTTGCCTAAATCGAGCCCTAAAATGGGTATTTTGGCTCCGAAGTGACTCTAGCCAAGTTGTTGTGATCCCAAATCAGTATTTGAACATATAATACAATAATATAATTCGTAGGGACTCATTTTGAGCTCCAACAAGCACTTAAAGACTAACCTCGCGCAAAAACTAAGTCTTTATAACTAGTTTGTCTAAATCGAGCCCTAAAATGGGTATTTTGGCTCGAAGTGAGTCTAGCCAAGTTCATGTGATCCCAAATCAGTATTTGAACATATAATTAAATAATATAATTCGTAGGGACTCATTTTGAACTCCAACAGCACTTAAAAACTAACCTCGCGCAAAAACTAAGTCTTTATAACTAGTTTACCTAATCGAGCCCTAAAATGGGTATTTAGGCTCCGAAGTGACTCTAGCCAAGTTGTTGTGATCCCAAATCAGTATTTGAACATATATACATTAATATAATTCGCAGGGACTCATTTTGAGCTCCAATAACACTTAAAAACTCACCTCGCGCAAAAACTAAGTCTTTGTAACTAGTTTTCCCCTAAATCGAGCCTTTAGATGGGGTTTTGGCTCTGATGTAAATCTAGCGAAGTTGTTTAGGTCCTAAATGTGTATTTTTATATAATATATTATAAGAAGTCTTAGGACCTCATTTTGAGCTCCAACGACACTTAAAAACTCATCTCGCGCAAAAACTAAGTCCTTATAACTAGTTTGTCTAAATCGAGCCCTAAAATGGGTATTTTGGCTGAAGTGACTCTAGCCAAGTTGTTGTGATCCCAAATCAGTATTTGAACATATAATACATTAATCTAATTCGCAGGGACTCATTTTGAGCTCCAATAACACTTAAAAACTCACCTCGGCAAAAACTAAGTCCTATAACAAGTTTTGCCATAATCGAGCTTTTAAACGGTTTTTTTTGGTTCCGAAGTGACTCTCGCAAACTTGTTTTGATCCTAAATGAGTATTGGAACGTATAATATATTATAATAAGTCTTAGAGACTCGTTGGTTCTCCAACAAGCCTTATAAGTCACTTCGCGCTAAAAACTAAGTCTTTGTAACTAGTTTTCTCTAAATCGAGCCTTTAGATGGGTTTTTTGGCTCCGAAGTGAATCTAGCGAAGTTGTTAGGTCCTAAATGGTTTTTTTATATAATATATTATAATAAGTCTTAGGAACTCATTTTGAGCTCCAACGACACTTAAAAACTCACCTCGCGCAAAAACTAAGTACTTATAACTAGTTTGCCCTAAATCGAGCCCTTAAAATGGGTATTTTGGCTCCGATCTGAAGTCTAGCCAAGTTCATGTGATCCCAAATCAGTATTTGAACATATAATACAATAATATATTCTGTAGGGACTCATTTTGAGCTCCAACATCACTTAAAACTCACCTCGCGCAAAACTAAGTCTTATAACTAGTTTGCCTAAATCGAGCCCTAAAATGGGTATTTTGGCTCCGAAGTGACTCTAGCAAAGTTGTTGTGATCCCAAATAAGTATTTGAACATATAATACATTAATATAATTCGCAGGGACTCATTTTGAGCTCCAACACACTTAAAAACTCACCTCGCGCAAAACTAAGTCTTATAACTAGTTTTGCCTAAATCGAGCTTTTAAACGGGTTTTTTGGCTCCAAGTGACTCTAGCAAACTTGTTTTATCCTAAATGAGTATTTGAACATATAATATATTATAATAAGTCTTAGAGACTCGTTTGGGAGCTCCAACAAACCTTGTAAGGTCACTTCGCGCAAAAACTAAGTCTTTGTAACTAGTTTTCCCTAATCGAGCCTTTATATGGGTTTTTGGCTCCGAAGTGAATCTAGCGAAGTTGCTTAGGTCCTAAATGTGTATTTTAATATAATAAATTATAATAAGTCATAGGGACTCATTTGAGCTCCGACAACACTTAAAGACTCACCTCGCGCAAAACTAAGTCCTTATAACTAGTTTGCCTAAATCGAGCCCTAAAATGGGTATTTTGGCTCCGAAGTGACTCTAGCAAAGTTGTTGTGATCCAAATCAGTATTTGAACATATAATACATTAATATAATTCGTAGGGACTCATTTTGAGCTCCGACAACACTTAAAGACTCACCTCGCGCAAAAAACTAAGTCCTTATAACTAGTTTTGCCTAAATCGAGCTTTTAAACAGGGTTTTTGGCTCTGAAGTGACTCTAGCAAACTTGTTTTGATCCTAAATGAGTATTTTAACATATAATATATTATAATAAGTCTTAGAGACTCGTTTGGAGCTCCAACAAACCTTGTAAGGTCACTTCGCGCAAAAACTAAGTCTTTGTAACTAGTTTTCCCTAAATCGAGCCTTTATATGGGTTTTTGGCTCCGAAGTGAATCTAGCGAAGTTGCTTCGGTCCTAAATGTGTATTTTAATATAATATATTGTAATAAGTCATAGGGACTCATTTTGAGCTCCAACAACACTTAAAGCTCACCTCGTGCTAAACTAAGTCCTTATAACTAGTTTGCCTAAATCGAGCCCTAAAATGGGTATTTTGGCTCCGAAGTGACTCAAGCAAAGTTGTCGTGATCAAAATTAGTATTTGAACATATAATACATTAATCTAATTCGTAGGGACTCATTTTGAGCTCCAACAACACTTAAAGACTCACCTCGCGCAAAAACTAAGTCCTTATAACTAGTTTGCCTAAATCGAGCCTTAAAATGGGTATTTTGGCTCTGAAGTGACTCTAGCAAACTTGTTTTGATCCTAAACGAGTATTTTAACATATAATATATTATA
Source organism: Boehmeria nivea var. tenacissima (assembly GCA_018132145.1). Classification (NCBI taxonomy): domain Eukaryota; kingdom Viridiplantae; phylum Streptophyta; class Magnoliopsida; order Rosales; family Urticaceae; genus Boehmeria; species Boehmeria nivea. The sequence goes on along the minus strand of JACWIL010000025.1, from coordinate 64,908 downwards.
ATAAGTCTTAGAGACTCGTTTGGAGCTCCAACAAGCCTTGTAAGGTCACTTCGCGCAAAAACTAAGTCTTTGTAACTAGTTTTCCCTAAATCGAGCCTTTAGATGGGTTTTTGGCTCCGAAGTGAATCTAGCGAAGTTGCTTCGGTCCTAAATGTGTATTTTAATATAATATATTATAATAAGTCATAGGGACTCATTTTGAGCTCCAACAACACTTAAAAACTCACCTCGCGCTAAACTAAGTCCTTATAACTAGTTTGCCTAAATCGAGCCCTAAAATGGGTATTTTGGCTCCGAAGTGACTCTAGCAAAGTTGTCGTGATCAAAATAGTATTTGAACATATAATACATTAATATAATTCGTAGGGACTCATTTTGAGCTCCGACAACACTTAAAGACTCACCTCGCGCAAAAACTAAGTCCTTATAACTAGTTTTCCCTAAATCGAGCCTTTAGATGGGTTTTTGGCTCCGAAGTGAATCTAGCGAAGTTGCTTCGGTCCTAAATGTGTATTTTAATATAATATATTGTAATAAGTCATAGGGACTCATTTTGAGCTCCAACAACACTTAAAAGCTCACCTCGCGCCTAAACTAAGTCCTTATAACTAGTTTGCCTAAATCGAGCCCTAAAATGGGTATTTTGGCTCCGAAGTGACTCTAGCAAAGTTGTCGTGATCAAAATTAGTATTTGAACATATAATACATTAATCTATTCGTAGGGACTCATTTTGAGCTCCGACAACACTTAAAGACTCACCTCGCGCAAAAACTAAGTCCTTATAACTAGTTTGCCTAAATCGAGCCCTAAAATGGGTATTTTGGCTCCGAAGTGACTCTAGCAAAGTTGTCCTGATCCACATAAGTATTTGAACATATAATACATTAATATAATTCGTAGGGACTCATTTTGAGCTCCGACAACACTTAAAGACTCACCTCGCGCAAAAACTAAGTCCTTATAACTAGTTTTGCCTAAATCGAGCTTTTAAACGGGGTTTTTGGCTCTGAAGTGACTCTAGCAAACTTGTTTTGATCCTAAACGAGTATTTTAACATATAATATATTATAATAAGTCTTAGAGACTCGTTTGGAGCTCCAACAAGCCTTGTAAGGTCACTTCGCGCAAAAACTAAGTCTTTGTAACTAGTTTTCCCTAAATCGAGCCTTTAGATGGGTTTTTGGCTCCGAAGTGAATCTAGCGAAGTTGCTTTCGGTCCTAAATGTGTATTTTAATATAATATATTATAATAAGTCTTAGGGACTCATTTTGAGCTCCAACAACACTTAAAACCTCACCTCGCGCTAAACTAAGTCCTTATAACTAGTTTGCCTAAATCGAGCCCTAAAATGGGTATTTTGGCTCCGAAGTGACTCTAGCAAAGTTGTCGTGATCAAATCAGTATTTGAACATATAATACATTAATATAATTCGTAGGGACTCATTTTGAGCTCCAACAACACTTAAAACCTCACCTCGCGCTAAACTAAGTCTTATAACTAGTTTGCCTAAATCGAGCCCTAAAATGGGTTTTTTGGCTCCGAAGTGACTCTAGCAAAGTTGTCGTGATCAAAGACAGTATTTGAACATATAATACATTAATATAATTCGTAGGGACTCATTTTGAGCTCCGACAACACTTAAAGACTCACCTCGCGCAAAAACTAAGTCCTTATAACTAGTTTGCCTAAATCGAGCCCTAAAATGGCTATTGTGGCTCCGAAGTGACTCTAGCAAAGTTGTTGTGATCCCAAATCATTATTTGAACATATAATACATTAATATAATTCGTAGGGACTCATTTTGAGCTCCGACAACACTTAAAGGCTCACCTCGCGCAAAAACTAAGTCCTTATAACTAGTTTGCCTAAATCGAGCCCTAAAATGGGTATTGTGGCTCCGAAGTGGCTCTAGCAAAGTTGTTGTGATCCCAAATCAGTATTTGAACATATAATACATTAATATAATTCGTAGGGACTCATTTTGAGCTCCGACAACACTTAAAAACTCACCTCGCGCAAAAACTAAGTCCTTATAACTAGTTTTGCCTAAATCGAGCTTTTAAACGGGGTTTTTTGCTCTGAAGTGACTCTAGCAAACTTGTTTTGATCCTAAACGAGTATTTTAGCATATAATATATTATAATAAGTCTTAGAGACTCGTTTGGAGCTCCAACAAACCTTGTAAGGTCACTTCGCGCAAAAACTAAGTCTTTGTAACTAGTTTTCCCTAAATCGAGCCTTTATATGGGTTTTTGGCTCCGAAGTGAATCTAGCGAAGTTGCTTCGGTCCTAAATGTGTATTTTAATATAATATATTGTAATAAGTCATAGGGACTCATTTTGAGCTCCAACAACACTTAAAAGCTCACCTCGTGCTAAACTAAGTCCTTATAACTAGTTTGCCTAAATCGAGCCCTAAAATGGGTATTTTGGCTCCGAAGTGACTCAAGCAAAGTTGTCGTGATCAAAATTAGTATTTGAACATATAATACATTAATCTAATTCGTAGGGACTCATTTTGAGCTCCAACAACACTTAAAGACTCACCTCGCGCAAAAACTAAGTCCTTATAACTAGTTTGCCTAAATCGAGCCCTAAAATGGGTATTTTGGCTCCGAAGTGACTCTAGCAAAGTTGTCCTGATCCAAATAAGTATTTGAACATATAATACATTAATATAATTCGTAGGGACTCATTTTGAGCTCCGACAACACTTAAAGACTCACCTCGCGCAAAAACTAAGTCCTTATAACTAGTTTGCCTAAATCGAGCCCTAAAATGGGTATTTTGGCTCCGAAGTGACTCTAGCAAAGTTGTCTTGATCCAAATCAGTATTTGAACATATAATACATTAATATAATTCGTAGGGACTCATTCTGAGCTCCGACAACACTTAAAGACTCACCTCGCGCAAAAACTAAGTCCTTACAACTAGTTTGCCTAAATCGAGCCTAAAATGGGTATTGTGGCTCCGAAGTGACTCTAGCAAAGTTGTTGTGATCCCAAATCAGTATTTGAACATATAATACATTAATATAATTCGTAGGGACTCGTTTTGAGCTCCGACAACACTTAAAGACTAACCTCGCGCAAAAACTAAGTCCTTATAACTAGTTTTGCCTAAATCGAGCTTTTAAACAGGGTTTTTGGCTCTGAAGTGACTCTAGCAAACTTGTTTTGATCCTAAATGAGTATTTTAACATATAATATATTATAATAAGTCTTAGAGACTCGTTTGGAGCTCCAACAAACCTTGTAAGGTCACTTCGCGCAAAAACTAAGTCTTTGTAACTAGTTTTCCCTAAATCGAGCCTTTATATGGGTTTTTGGCTCCGAAGTGAATCTAGCGAAGTTGCTTCGGTCCTAAATGTGTATTTTAATATAATATATTGTAATAAGTCATAGGGACTCATTTTGAGCTCCAACAACACTTAAAAGCTCACCTCGTGCTAAACTAAGTCCTTATAACTAGTTTGCCTAAATCGAGCCCTAAAATGGGTATTTTGGCTCCGAAGTGACTCAAGCAAAGTTGTCGTGATCAAAATTAGTATTTGAACATATAATACATTAATCTAATTCGTAGGGACTCATTTTGAGCTCCAACAACACTTAAAGACTCACCTCGCGCAAAAACTAAGTCCTTATAACTAGTTTGCCTAAATCGAGCCCTAAAATGGGTATTTTGGCTCCGAAGTGACTCTAGCAAAGTTGTCCTGATCCAAATAAGTATTTGAACATATAATACATTAATATAATTCGTAGGGACTCATTTTGAGCTCCGACAACACTTAAAGACTCACCTCGCGCAAAAACTAAGTCCTTATAACTAGTTTGCCTAAATCGAGCCCTAAAATGGGTATTTTGGCTCCGAAGTGACTCTAGCAAAGTTGTCTTGATCCAAATCAGTATTTGAACATATAATACATTAATATAATTCGTAGGGACTCATTTTGAGCTCCGACAACACTTAAAAACTCACCTCGCGCAAAAACTAAGTCCTTATAACTAGTTTTGCCTAAATCGAGCTTTTAAACGGGGTTTTTGGCTCTGAAGTGACTCTAGCAAACTTGTTTTGATCCTAAACGAGTATTTTAGCATATAATATATTATAATAAGTCTTAGAGACTCGTTTGGAGCTCCAACAAACCTTGTAAGGTCACTTCGCGCAAAAACTAAGTCTTTGTAACTAGTTTTCCCTAAATCGAGCCTTTAGATGGGTTTTTGGCTCCGAAGTGAATCTAGCGAAGTTGCTTCGGTCCTAAATGTGTATTTTAATATAATATATTGTAATAAGTCATAGGGACTCATTTTGAGCTCCAACAACACTTAAAAGCTCACCTCGCGCTAAACTAAGTCCTTATAACTAGTTTGCCTAAATCGAGCCCTAAAATGGGTATTTTGGCTCCGAAGTGACTCTAGCAAAGTTGTCGTGATCAAAATTAGTATTTGAACATATAATACATTAATCTAATTCGTAGGGACTCATTTTGAGCTCCGACAACACTTAAAGACTCACCTCGCGCAAAAACTAAGTCCTTATAACTAGTTTGCCTAAATCGAGCCCTAAAATGGGTATTTTGGCTCCGAAGTGACTCTAGCAAAGTTGTCCTGATCCACATAAGTATTTGAACATATAATACATTAATATAATTCGTAGGGACTCATTTTGAGCTCCGACAACACTTAAAGACTCACCTCGCGCAAAAACTAAGTCCTTACAACTAGTTTGCCTAAATCGAGCCTAAAATGGGTATTGTGGCTCCGAAGTGACTCTAGCAAAGTTGTTGTGATCCCAAATCAGTATTTGAACATATAATACATTAATATAATTCGTAGGGACTCGTTTTGAGCTCCGACAACACTTAAAGACTAACCTCGCGCAAAAACTAAGTCCTTATAACTAGTTTTGCCTAAATCGAGCTTTTAAACAGGGTTTTTGGCTCTGAAGTGACTCTAGCAAACTTGTTTTGATCCTAAATGAGTATTTTAACATATAATATATTATAATAAGTCTTAGAGACTCGTTTGGAGCTCCAACAAACCTTGTAAGGTCACTTCGCGCAAAAACTAAGTCTTTGTAACTAGTTTTCCCTAAATCGAGCCTTTATATGGGTTTTTGGCTCCGAAGTGAATCTAGCGAAGTTGCTTCGGTCCTAAATGTGTATTTTAATATAATATATTGTAATAAGTCATAGGGACTCATTTTGAGCTCCAACAACACTTAAAAGCTCACCTCGTGCTAAACTAAGTCCTTATAACTAGTTTGCCTAAATCGAGCCCTAAAATGGGTATTTTGGCTCCGAAGTGACTCAAGCAAAGTTGTCGTGATCAAAATTAGTATTTGAACATATAATACATTAATCTAATTCGTAGGGACTCATTTTGAGCTCCAACAACACTTAAAGACTCACCTCGCGCAAAAACTAAGTCCTTATAACTAGTTTGCCTAAATCGAGCCCTAAAATGGGTATTTTGGCTCCGAAGTGACTCTAGCAAAGTTGTCCTGATCCAAATAAGTATTTGAACATATAATACATTAATATAATTCGTAGGGACTCATTTTGAGCTCCGACAACACTTAAAGACTCACCTCGCGCAAAAACTAAGTCCTTATAACTAGTTTGCCTAAATCGAGCCCTAAAATGGGTATTTTGGCTCCGAAGTGACTCTAGCAAAGTTGTCTTGATCCAAATCAGTATTTGAACATATAATACATTAATATAATTCGTAGGGACTCATTTTGAGCTCCGACAACACTTAAAAACTCACCTCGCGCAAAAACTAAGTCCTTATAACTAGTTTTGCCTAAATCGAGCTTTTAAACGGGGTTTTTGGCTCTGAAGTGACTCTAGCAAACTTGTTTTGATCCTAAACGAGTATTTTAGCATATAATATATTATAATAAGTCTTAGAGACTCGTTTGGAGCTCCAACAAACCTTGTAAGGTCACTTCGCGCAAAAACTAAGTCTTTGTAACTAGTTTTCCCTAAATCGAGCCTTTAGATGGGTTTTTGGCTCCGAAGTGAATCTAGCGAAGTTGCTTCGGTCCTAAATGTGTATTTTAATATAATATATTGTAATAAGTCATAGGGACTCATTTTGAGCTCCAACAACACTTAAAAGCTCACCTCGCGCTAAACTAAGTCCTTATAACTAGTTTGCCTAAATCGAGCCCTAAAATGGGTATTTTGGCTCCGAAGTGACTCTAGCAAAGTTGTCGTGATCAAAATTAGTATTTGAACATATAATACATTAATCTAATTCGTAGGGACTCATTTTGAGCTCCGACAACACTTAAAGACTCACCTCGCGCAAAAACTAAGTCCTTATAACTAGTTTGCCTAAATCGAGCCCTAAAATGGGTATTTTGGCTCCGAAGTGACTCTAGCAAAGTTGTCCTGATCCACATAAGTATTTGAACATATAATACATTAATATAATTCGTAGGGACTCATTTTGAGCTCCGACAACACTTAAAGACTCACCTCGCGCAAAAACTAAGTCCTTATAACTAGTTTGCCTAAATCGAGCCCTAAAATGGGTATTTTGGCTCCGAAGTGACTCTAGCAAAGTTGTCTTGATCCAAATCAGTATTTGAACATATAATACATTAATATAATTCGTAGGGACTCATTTTGAGCTCCGACAACACTTAAAAACTCACCTCGCGCAAAAACTAAGTCCTTATAACTAGTTTTGCCTAAATCGAGCTTTTAAACGGGGTTTTTGGCTCTGAAGCGACTCTAGCAAACTTGTTTTGATCCTAAACGAGTATTTTAGCATATAATATATTATAATAAGTCTTAGAGACTCGTTTGGAGCTCCAACAAACCTTGTAAGGTCACTTCGCGCAAAAACTAAGTCTTTGTAACTAGTTTTCCCTAAATCGAGCCTTTAGATGGGTTTTTGGCTCCGAAGTGAATCTAGCGAAGTTGCTTCGGTCCTAAATGTGTATTTTAATATAATATATTGTAATAAGTCATAGGGACTCATTTTGAGCTCCAACAACACTTAAAACCTCACCTCGCGCTAAACTAAGTCTTATAACTAGTTTGCCTAAATCGAGCCCTAAAATGGGTTTTTTGGCTCCGAAGTGACTCTAGCAAAGTTGTCGTGATCAAAGACAGTATTTGAACATATAATACATTAATATAATTCGTAGGGACTCATTTTGAGCTCCGACAACACTTAAAGACTCACCTCGCGCAAAAACTAAGTCCTTATAACTAGTTTGCCTAAATCGAGCCCTAAAATGGCTATTGTGGCTCCGAAGTGACTCTAGCAAAGTTGTTGTGATCCCAAATCATTATTTGAACATATAATACATTAATATAATTCGTAGGGACTCATTTTGAGCTCCGACAACACTTAAAGGCTCACCTCGCGCAAAAACTAAGTCCTTATAACTAGTTTGCCTAAATCGAGCCCTAAAATGGGTATTGTGGCTCCGAAGTGACTCTAGCAAAGTTGTTGTGATCCCAAATCAGTATTTAAACATATAATACATTAATATAATTCGTAGGGACTCATTTTGAGCTCCGAAAACATTTAAAACTCACCTCGCGCAAAAACTAAGTCCTTATAACTAGTTTTGCCTAAATCGAGCTTTTAAACGGGGTTTTTGGCTCTGAAGTGACTCTAGCAAACTTCTTTTGATCCTAAATGAGTATTTTAACATATAATATATTATAATAAGTCTTAGAGACTCGTTTGGAGCTCCAACAAGCCTTGTAAGGTCACTTCGCGCAAAAACTAAGTCTTTGTAACTAGTTTTCCTTAAATCGAGCCTTTAGATGGGTTTTTGGCTCCGAAGTGAATCTAGCGCAGTTGCTTCGGTCCTAAATGTGTATTTTAATATAATATATTATAATAAGTCTTAGGGACTCATTTAGAGCTCCAACAACACTTAAAACCTCACCTCGCGCTAAACTAAGTCCTTATAACTAGTTTGCCTAAATCGACCCCTAAAATGGGTATTTTGGCTCCGAAGTGACTCTAGCAAAGTTGTCGTGATCAAAATTAGTATTTGAACATATAATACATTAATATAATTCGTAGGGACTCATTTTGAGCTCCGACAACACTTAAAGACTCACCTCGCGCAAAAACTAAGTCCTTATAACTAGTTTGCCTAAATCGAGCCCTAAAATGGGTATTTTGGCTCCGAAGTGACTCTAGCAAAGTTGTCCTGATCCAAATCAGTATTTGAACATATAATACATTAATATAATTCGTAGGGACTCATTTTGAGCTCCGACAACACTTAAAGACTCACCTCGCGCAAAAACTAAGTCCTTACAACTAGTTTGCCTAAATCGAGCCCTAAAATGGGTATTTTGGCTCCGAAGTGACTCTAGCAAAGTTGTCTTGATCCAAATCAGTATTTGAACATATAATACATTAATATAATTCGTAGGGACACATTTTGAGCTCCGACAACACTTAAAAACTCACCTCGCGCAAAAACTAAGTCCTTATAACTAGTTTTGCCTAAATCGAGCTTTTAAACGGGGTTTTTGGCTCTGAAGTGACTCTAGCAAACTTGTTTTGATCCTAAACGAGTATTTTAGCATATAATATATTATAATAAGCTCCAACAAACCTTGTAAGGTCACTTCGCGCAAAAACTAAGTCTTTGTAACTAGTTTTCCTTAAATCGAGCCTTTAGATAGGTTTTTGGCTCCGAAGTGAATCTAGCGAAGTTCCTTCGGTCCTAAATGTGTATTTTAATATAATATATTATAATAAGTCATAGGGACTCATTTTGAGCTCCAACAACACTTAAAACCTCACCTCGCGCTAAACTAAGTCTTATAACTAGTTTGCCTAAATCGAGCCCTAAAATGGGTTTTTTGGCTCCGAAGTGACTCTAGCAAAGTTGTCGTGAGCAAAATCAGTATTTGAACATATAATACATTAATATAATTCGTAGGGACTCATTTTGAGCTCCGACAACACTTAAAGACTCACCTCGCGCAAAAACTAAGTCCTTATAACTAGTTTGCCTAAATCGAGCCCTTAAATGGGTATTGTGGCTCCGAAGTGACTCTAGCAAAGTTGTTGTGATCCCAAATCAGTATTTGAACATATAATACATTAATATAATTCGTAGGGACTCATTTTGAGCTCCGACAAAACTTAAAGACTCACCTCGCGCAAAAACTAAGTCCTTATAACTAGTTTGCCTAAATCGAGCCCTAAAATGGGTATTGTGGCTCCGAAGTGACTCTAGCAAAGTTGTTGTGATCCCAAATCAGTATTTGAACATATAATACATTAATATAATTCATAGGGACTGATTTTGAGCTCCGACAACACTTAAAAACTCACCTCGCGCAAAAACTAAGTCCTTATAACTAGTTTTGCCTAAATCGAGCTTTCAAACGGGGTTTTTGGCTCTAAAGTGACTCTAGCAAACTTGTTTTGATCCTAAATGAGTATTTTAACATATAATATATTATAATAAGTCTTAGAGACTCGTTTGGAGCTCCAACAAGCCTTATAAGGTCACTTCGCGCAAAAACTAAGTCTTTGTAACTAGTTTTCCCTAAATCGAGCCTTTAGATGGGTTTTTGGCTCCGAAGTGAATCTAGCGCAGTTGCTTCGGTCCTAAATGTGTATTTTAATATAATATATTATAATAAGTCTTAGGGACTCATTTTGAGCTCCAACAACACTTAAAACCTCACCTCGCGCTAAACTAAGTCCTTATAACTAGTTTGACTAAATCGAGCCCTAAAATGGGTATTTTGGCTCCAAAGTGACTCTAGCAAAGTTGTCGTGATCAAAATTAGTATTTGAACATATAATACATTAATATAATTCGTAGGGACTCATTTTGAGCTCCGACAACACTTAAAGACTCACCTCGCGCAAAAACTAAGTCCTTATAAGTAGTTTGCCTAAATCGAGCCCTAAAATGGGTATTTTGGCTCCAAAGTGACTCTAGCAAAGTTGTCCTGATCCAAATCAGTATTTGAACATATAATACATTAATATAATTCGTAGGGACTCATTTTGAGCTCCGACAACACTTAAAGACTCACCTCGCGCAAAAACTAAGTCCTTATAACTAGTTTGCCTAAATCGAGCCCTAAAATGGGTATTTTGGCTCCGAAGTGACTCTAGCAAAGTTGTCTTGATCCAAATCAGTATTTGAACATATAATACATTAATATAATTCGTAGGGACTCATTTTGAGCTCCGACAACACTTAAAAACTCACCTCGCGCAAAAACTAAGTCCTTATAACTAGTTTTGCCTAAATCGAGCTTTTAAACGGGGTTTTTGGCTCTGAAGTGACTCTAGCAAACTTGTTTTGATCCTAAACGAGTATTTTAACATATAATATATTATAATAAGTCTTAGAGACTCGTTTGGAGCTCCAACAAGCCTTGTAAGGTCACTTCGCGCAAAAACTAAGTCTTTGTAACTAGTTTTCCCAAAATCGAGCCTTTTGCGCGAGGTGAGTCTTAACTGACCGACAATACCGAGAGCAAATAAAAGTTTTCTCTAAACAGTCACTCCCTTCTCCCCCAGATTTGGCTCTGATACCAAATCGATACCAGACTCTAAAAAATAGAGAGATTGGGCCCAGAAAATATAGGAAAATAAATAGATAACAGAGGTGATACGGCGGAAGCAAAGGTATTATATTTCATAGAAGATGAACAGAGATATCTTACATTGATGATACAGAGGGAATGAACGAAAATCCACACCAAGCAGGAAAGGAAAATTACACACCAAACAGGCACACTCAAACACTCTTAATATTTTACAGAGCACACTCTAAACTATCTCACACTTGCACACTTATTTTACAAAAAGAAATATCACTCTTATTTTACAAAAGAGAGAGAGAGACTTCTGATGATGCTTTGGAGTATATTTCTCTCTTAGTGGAATGTTATGGCTTTTTTCCACTTTCTTTTTTCTCTTTCTATTTGTATTTTGATCGATGCTCTTTCTATTGATGATTCTCAACTGAGGGAACTTCCTCCTTTTATAGGAGTCTTGAGCCTTTAGTTGGTGAAGATATAAGGATACAGCTGGCAGAATTGAGTTGATGAAGAGATAAGGATACAGCTGGCAGATAAGTTTGGCAGAAAAGATTCCTTTTGTCGATCACATGCTTCAATAATTTAGCATCTTCGGATAAGTGATAAGGAAAGATGAGTTGGAAGAAGATGTCTTTTAGTGGAAAATGATGACAACTTTTGAAAAAGTTTTTTTTTTTTTTTTTTTTTGTTTCCACTAATAAGTGGAAAAATACTATGCCACTTGATGAGTGGAATTTTACTACTACGAAAGTGTTATGTTATTATATATATATATATATATATATATATATCTCTCCACTAGTAAGTGGAATTTTACTATTATAGTAATAATATCTATATATTATTATATATACATATATATCCACTAATAAGTGGAAAATGACTACTTCTGAGGCAACCTATTACTCTTTAGGTGAACCTTGAAGATACTCCCTAGTAAGGAAGTCAGAGAGACAATTATTTTCTCCTCTTATGTGTTCTATCTCAAAATCAAACACAGATAAAATAGCCTGCCATCTGGCAAATATTTGTTTAGAGGCTAGATTTTTCACATCTTTTTCTAACACTGATTTAGCGGATTTGCAATCAATTCTTAATAAGAATTTTTTATTTAGCAAATCATCCTGGAATTTGGAAATCACTAAGACTATGGCCAGTATTTCTTTTTTAATGGTGGGATAATTTATTTGAGCTGATTTCCACGTTCCTGAAGTGAATCTTACCAGGACTTCTTTAAGTCCCATTTTTTGTTTAAGAATTCCTCCATACCCAAGTTCTGAGGCATCTGTTTCTACAATTTTAAAATAGTCAGGATGTGGTATGGCAAGGCATGGAATTTCTTTGATTCTTTGTTTGATTTTTTGAACAGCCCTAGTGCAGGTTTCAGTCCATTCCGGAGGATTTTTTTTTTAACCTAGCAAATAAGGGTTTAGCATCATAAGCTAATTCTTGATAGAAGTCTGATATATAATTAAGACTTCCTAAAAATCTTTGTAATTGCCTTTTCTCTTTAATTTCATCAGGAAATTTTTCAGCAAAGACTATTGCCCTATCGATAGGACTTATAAGTCCTTTTTCTATATTATGTCCTAGGAACCGGACATTGGTCTGAAATAACTTGATTTTTCTTGCTGAGACTACGAGGCCATTTTCTTTAACTTTATTATAAAACACTCTTAAGTGTTTCCAATGTTTTTCTAAACTTTCAGAAAAAACAAGCACATCGTCGATATAAACGATCATGAATCCTCCATAAGGATTGAAGATTTCATTCATAATTCTTTGAAACTCTGAAGGGGCATTTTTAAGTCCAAATGGCATTACATTCCATTCGTAATGTCCGAATGGTACTGTAAAGGCTGTTTTGTATTTATCTTTTTCAGCAATTTGAACTTGCCAATATCCACTCTTCATGTCGAATTTTGAGAAGACTACGGCTTTATTTAGCCGGTTTAATAAGTCTCTTTTATTTGGAATTGGGTATCTGATCCATCTTAACACCTTATTTAAGGGTTTATAATTGATAACTAGTCTTGGAACTCCTCTTTCTAACTCAGCAGCATTTTCAACATAAAAGGCGGAGCAAGACCATGGAGATGAACTTTTCCTGATTAGACCTTTTGATAAGAGATCGTTTATCTCTTTTCTGCAGATTTCTAAATGCCTTTCGTTCATTTGAATTGGCCTAGCTTTTGTAGGAATCATTTTTTCATCAAAGCTTTGTTCATAAGGCAATTCAACTACGAACTTTTTTCTTGACCAAAAGGCATTAGGAACATCAGCGCAAACTTCTGCTTCAAGCATTTTTTGAAATTTATTAATTTCTTCTTGTGTCTTTGGAGAAGATATCCTTTTCCAAAGGACTTTCTGATTTACCTCTTCTTTTAGGTAAAACAGAAATTTTTCCTTTTCTCCAATTTTTCTCCTGATGTTATTTATTTCATACCGTTCAGGCTGAGTAGAGAATTTTAGTCTAATAAGACTTCCTTTTATTTCAGATACTATTCCTTCTTGATTGACTCTGAATGGATATAGCATACTGAGAAAAGGTGTTCCCAAAATAGCTAGTCTTGCCATGTCTTTACTAAGAAGGAAACTTGTTTGAAAGCAACCTCCTTCTAAGCAGACTGCTACATCAGACAACTTATACTGTATTGGCATTCTTCCGCCATTAGCAGTATTTAATGTTTGAGTTGTCTTTGTGAAGTATTTAGTGGGAATAATTCCTTCACTGACACAGTTTAGATCAGCACCTGAATCTATAAGGGCTTCAATGGTAATTATGAATTCTTTGGCTATTACCAAAGTAATCCTGGCATACCACTTTTGAGTAGTGACTTGGTCCATAGAATTGATGGACTTTTCTTCCTGAACAATTAAGGAAGTTGAATGATTATCATCTTTTTTCTCAGAGGGTTGGAAAGACAATTCCTGAGAATTGGTAAGTTCAAGAATCTGAACTCGTGTTTTGAGCTCTTTAAGCTCTTTCTTGGTTTCATTGATTTCTGCTTTTAAGTCAGAAATTGTTGGTTCTCTTTTGGACCCTTCTGATTCAATCCTTTTAAGGATTTCTTTCAATGAATACTGTTGAGATTTTTCTTGAAGTATTTTCTGTATTTTAGGCTGGTAATTTTCCTTGGTAATAAGGATATATTCTTCAAGAGTTTTTTGCTTTTCTTCAGGATTTTCAATTTTATTTATAGCCTTTAAAATGAGGCTTTCTTCCTTTGTGAGAACATTGATACAAAGGCCATTCATATTAAGAATAGCTTTGTAATGATTGCACTCACAATCTTCCTTAGAGTCGTTATTAGACTCATCATCAGATTCCCCAAATAGAAGTTGATTAATTTGAGGGTCTTCTTCTTCTTCTTCACTACTCTCATTAGAGTCACTATTTTCTTCATCACTCTTTGTTAAGAGTTTTTCTTTAATTAGCCTTTTAAGGCTTTCATCAATTTGTAACTCGTTTATTCTTTCTTTGGTCCAGCAAGAATTGGCGTAATGCCCTATTCTTCCACATTTATGGCAGACTGGACTTTTAGTCTTGAAATTTTTCTCTTTTTTTACCTTCGCTTTAGGTCTAAAATTTTTTGTTTCTTTTTTATCCTTTCCTTTGGGTTTAAGGAAAGCTGGCCTTATAAGGCTTTTCTTCTTTTTATGAGATTTTTCCAACGTTTGGTTAAATCCAAACTGTTCACAAAAATCTCCTAAGGATTTTTTCCCCAAAATTTTATCTTTTTCAAGCTGTCGTTTAAGCTTGATATCATTGCATAAAGCTAATCCTTCGGCTACTACTTCAGCAGCTAACTCACCATAAGTATAATGGGAGTATGGAATGTTGCCATTATGTTTAGTTCTCAACTTAGCTCTAACCCTTTCAGCAAATAAGGGTGGAAAGCCAGATAAGAACTTTTCCTTCCAAAAGTCGTTGTTGCAGTCTTCTCTAGTTAAGACTTTTGACATGAAGACATCTTTGTACCACTTGAAATGAGATAAAGTTGGACATCTCAAATTTAGTAGCTGCTCTTGACTTCGATCAACTTGGATTCTAGTTGATCCCACAAAGTGAAGGAGGATAGTATAAACCAACGTATTGACTACATCAGTGAATACTTCTCCGTTGGCAGTTGTGATAGTAGCAGTCATGACCACTAGCTTTTTGTCTGGTGCCATATAATGATCCCACCATCCTTGGAGTTGTCCTGTGAACCCTGCTATGATAGCATTAGCGATCTCACGGTCCACATTATTTTTTACTTTACATGCTGAGGCATATATAAGCATGTTTTTTACAACTCTTAGGATTTGGTACTCGGAGAGACCATCTATATTCCATTCTACTATGGATGCTCCGTCATAAGAAGCACCATGCCAGATCTCGTCTTCGTATTGCAAATCAACAGGTGAAGGCCTAGGATAATAAGGCTTCATTTCTGGCTGACTGAACTTTGCTGTAATCTTATTAAGACTAGGTTGATCTTCTTGATTTTGAGAGAGCTGTTTTATAAGCTCTTCCAGTTTATCTCTTGATTCAGAGATAGTGGTTATGGACTTACTTTGTTCAGCTAGATTTAAGCCAGACAATCTGGATATAAGTTCTGATAAGAACTCAGGTTCTTTGGTTAACTTAAACTTGGACATGTCAGGTGGTGGTTTTAGCATGAGTGGTTGAATTGTATTTTTTTGTGAATCTTCTTTTGAAGGCTGAGGATCTGGTTTACATGGATAATTGATCATTTCAATCCTGTTTAGTTGCTTTCCCAAGGTTTGGAGATACAAGTTGGTGTAATTGTTTTGTTCGACTACATGGTTAATGGCACTAAGTGAGACTGGTTCTGACAGGTTTTTTGACACTGACTTGTATGGAACTGCAACTACATCTCTTTGAATTTGGACTGTGGCTTCTGGTGGATGAATGGCTATAACTTTTTCTCCTTTAGCTAGAGTGAATTCTTGACTGATCTTTTCAACTACATTAAGTTGAGGTTCTTCAGGGTTTTCAACTATGTTAAGTTGAGGTTCTTCAGATTTTTCAACTATGTTAAGTTGAAGTTCTTCAGATTTTTCAACTATGTTAAGTTGAGGCTTTTTGAATTCTGGAACTTTAAGTCCCTTTAGTTCAAAGTAGTCTTTTAGAAATACAAAGAAGTCTAATTCTATTTGGTAAATAGAAATAAACTTATTGTATTTTCTGTGAAGAAAACTCTTTTGCACATCTGTATGAGATGAAAGGAACCATTCTCTAATCTCCTTGTTCTTTTCAGAATCGAACATCTCTTTAAGACGTTCTATTGATACTTTGGCTACTTCAAGGACACAAATATTTGAGTATCCCATATCAGATGGTGTTGGACTTACAGGCTGATAGACTGGAATAGAAACTCCTTCTGGGTTTTCTTGACTTCCTATGGCTTGTCTTCCTAGTCTAGACTCAGACCTTCTTGATGGTTCTGTATAGAATGGTGAACAAATCTGACTGGTGACATCAGAATATCTTCCGGGTAACATTCTGACACTTCTGTGATCATCAAATCGAATTACTACAGATCCATCATCATCCTCAACTATTTGATTGAGTTGAGTATTCTGTTTGATAGGAATTGTGGTGGCTTTTTCTAGGAACCAAGTTTCTGGGAAGGTGATTTCTTTCCAAGGGACTCTTTTAGGAACCGCTAACTTTGACTTTGCTAGATTGGTTTGAAACAAGGTTGTCTCTCCTTTTTTATCCCTTATAAGAGATTTTATATTAATATCAGGACTAATAGTGTTCATGACTTTACAGTAGACTCTATAAATAAGAGCTAAATTACTAGTCCCTTCTTCCATGTCAAACCCACATGTTTTAAGATCTACCATTAAGGATTTAATTACATTATTATCATGTAAATGCACAGTGAAATTTGGAAAACAATTAAAATAAATAGGACCTTCACTTAAGGTCGACTCTACACAACCTAAAAGAGAATCAGTGAAGCTTCTATGCCTTTTGTCTCTTATGCATGTGAGAACTGAATTATTAAGACCTTCCCTAGTTAAGGGTTTAATGGCTACTTGCACAAGACCAAAATGAAGGTAACTGTATTTTTCTCTATATGTTTCAACAAATTTTTTAGAGATTAACGGAACCTCCATTACTTCTCCTGTTATTGGCAAAGCTTCTTCAACAGTTTTAATTATGTAATCTGACTTAAACACAAAACTATCTTTATTATAGACAGATGACACTCCTACTTTAGGTATATCCCAGTTATTTAGATGTTTTTCTACATTTTCTATAGTAACAATTTCTTTATTTTTTGGAGAACTAGACGAAGAGGATACAGAGTTAGATCCTAGAGATCTTGAAGAAGTCGATCTAGATAGACTTCTAAATACCCTTGACATTGTTGGTACAGTTCAGAGGACTAGGCCAACGACTTACGGCGGTACTTTCTCTTTTCCCTGTTGCGCGCCTTCAGTCTTAACTGACCGACAATACCGAGAGCAAATAAAAGTTTTCTCTAAACAGTCACTCCCTTCTCCCCCAGATTTGGCTCTGATACCAAATCGATACCAGACTCTAAAAAATAGAGAGATTGGGCCCAGAAAATATAGGAAAATAAATAGATAACAGAGGTGATACGGCGGAAGCAAAGGTAATATATTTCATAGAAGATGAACAGAGATATCTTACATTGATGATACAGAGGGAATGAACGAAAATCCACACCAAGCAGGAAAGGAAAATTACACACCAAACAGGCACACTCAAACACTCTTAATATTTTACAGAGCACACTCTAAACTATCTCACACTTGCACACTTATTTTACAAAAAGAAATATCACTCTTATTTTACAAAAGAGAGAGAGAGACTTCTGATGATGGCTTTGGAGTATATTTCTCTCTTAGTGGAATGTTATGGCTTTTTTCCACTTTCTTTTTTCTCTTTCTATTTGTATTTTGATCGATGCTCTTTCTATTGATGATGCTTCTCAACTGAGGGAACTTCCTCCTTTTATAGGAGTCTTGAGCCTTGAGTTGATGAAGAGATAAGGATACAGCTGGCAGAATTGAGCTGATGAAGAGATAAAGATACAGCTGGAAGAATTGAGTCGATGAAGAGATAAGGATACAGCTGGCAGATAAGTTTGATGACTAGCAGAGAAGATTCCTTTTGTCGTTCACATGCTTCAATTATTTAGCATCTTCGGATAAGTGATAAGGAAAAATGACTTGAAAGAAGATGTCTTTTAGTGGAAAATTATGACAACTTTTGAAAAAGTTTTTTTTTTTTTTTTTTTTTTTGTCTCCACTAATAAGTGGAAAAATACTATTCATGATGAGTGGAATTTTACTACTACGAAAGTGTTGTGTTTTATTGTTTATATATATATATACATATATCTATCCACTAGTAAGTGGAATATTATTATTATAGTAATAATATATATACATATATCTATATATATATATATATATCCACCAGTAAGTGGAATGTTACTATTATATTATAATATATATATATATATATACATATATTTCCACTAGTAAGTGGAAAGAAAACTTTCTACGAAGCATATAATGTTATTATTTTAGATATCTACCACTTAATAAGTGGAATAAGTAGTCTAATATTAAGGGTGTCCCACTAATAAGTGAAATATAGAAAGATGCTGATAAGCAATAATTCACTTTTAACCGTTGTAGTGAGAACGTAAATTAGCTCCTTCAAGGTTCCATGGCATTTTCAAGATTATGCCATCCTTCTTCGTCTAACTGATTGAAGAAGTCTTGCCCATCTTCGTCGTCTACTTCTTCAAGTTCTAGAGTTTTATCGGCAAGGGTAATGGTATCTACTTCTTCCCAAGTAGTGATACTAGCAGCAAAATCTAGATTTACAATTTTGTCGTAAAAACTAGTAAATCTTTCAACAGAATAATTGCTGAATATTAGAGTGCGACTCGTTCCCATGGCAAAGTGATATGACCAACGAAGTCTGTCAATTTTTCTTTTAATTCTGAGAATCGCCATAGCTCTAAATTTTTCTAGAGCCCTTTCTTTTGGAACGAGTTGGTTAAAACTTTCTTGATCAAAATCACACAATTCAGCAGATTCTTGTGACCCATCATCTGGATTAGAATAAGACAATGGTTGAGCTGCAGAGAAATAGACCATAAGAACATGGTAAGGAGGAATAAATTCTAATTCAGTATTTTTATAGTAGTACTCTGGATGATACTACTGATATGAATTCGAATACTCCTCATGATGCTCTTTTCTGAAACATGTCTGATAAAATCTGTTAAGATTTTTGGGGCTTTGTCCATATTCATATGAATGGATCCATGGACATATTGGAGTAGACCATGATCCATGAGAGACCTCATTTCTTCAGTGAAGACTGAAATAGGGCTTTTGAAACTTATGCCATAACAATCGTTGAGCTTCCAGACTTCTGTGTCAGATTTCCTGTTAAGGAAATATGCTTGAAGATGTTCCTGAAATTTTTCTTTAAGCAGCCTGACTGCTTCTTGCTTCAACTTGTCTTGGAGTTCTGAAGGAAGAGAAAGTTGAAGTTCTTGGATAGTGGCTTGATCAGAACTTTCAGCCACATCTTCTTTAGCTCGCTTATTAAGGCGATCGAAGAAGTATGCTAGCTGATGGAGCTTGTTTAAGAAAACACCTTTTTGACTCTGGTTGTAAGCTGTTAGCAAATTATCCAGCAGGTGTTGTTCTTCTTCTTTAAGAATCAAACTTTTATCTGTTCTGAACTTATAAGTTCTTCGGAATTCGAGGTTTTTCCCTTTGTAGTTGTTCGCCATTTTCTTAAGAAAATCTGCAATATGAACAGGGTTAATGATAAACTGCTTCCAGGGAAGTGACCATTTTATCCATTGTTTATAACATGTTGTTCCTGTTTCAATACTAAAACCAGTTAGAGTATAAAGAGAAGAATTTTTTGTAGGATCTCTAAATTCTGGTTTAGTAGAAAATTTTAGTCTTATAAGACCTTCTTTTGCTATTATGCCATTTCTGTTGACTTGAAATGGATATAATAGGCTGAGGAAAGGTGTTCCCAGAATTGCTAATTGAGCAATATCTTTGCTAAGGAGAAAACTTGTTTGCAAACAAGTTCCTTCTAAGCAAACGGCTACGTCAGACAGTTTATACTGTATTGGCATTTTCCCGCCATTAGCAGTATTTAAAATTTGTGTAGCCTTTGTGAAGTATTTGCTGGGAATAATACTTTCACTAACACAATTTAGATCAGCACCTGAATCAATAAGGGCTTCAATGGTAATTACGAACTCTTTGGCTATTACCAAAGTAATCCTGGCATACCACTTTTGGTTAATGACTTGGTCCATAGAGTTGATGGACTTTTCTTCCTGAATGATTAAGGAAGTTGATTGATTTTTATCAAAGATATTGAAAACTCTTGCTCATCATCTTCTCTATTAGAGGGTTGACCGGGCAATTCCTTGATAAGTTCAAGAAGTTGAACTCGGGTTTTGAGCTCGTTAAGCTCTCTTTTGGTCTCATTAATTTCTGCTTTTAAGTCAGAAATTGTTGGTTCTCTTTTGGACCCTTCTGATTCAATCCTTTTAAGGATTTCTTTCAATGAATACTGTTGAGATTTTTCTTGAAGTTTTTTCTGTATTTTAGGCTGGTAATTTTCCTTGGTAATAAGGATATATTCTTCAAGAGTTTTTTGCTTCTCTTCAGGATTTTCAATTTTATCTATAGCCTTTAAAATGAGGCTTTCTTCCTTTGTGAGAACATTGATACAAAGGCCATTCATATTAAGAATAGCTTTGTAATGATTGCACTCACAATCTTCCTTAGAGTCGTTATTAGACTCATCATCAGATTCCCCAAATAGAAGTTGATTAATTTGAGGGTCTTCTTCTTCTTCTTCACTACTCTCATTAGAGTCACTGTTTTCTTCATCACTCTTTGTTAAGAGTTTTTCTTCAATTAGCCTTTTAAGGCTTTCATCAATTTGTAACTCGTTTATTCTTTCTTTTGTCCAGCAAGAATTGGCGTAATGCCCTATTCTTCCACATTTATGGCAGACTGGACTTTTAGCCTTGAAATTTTTCTCTTTTTTGACCTTCGCTTTAGGTCTAAAATTTTTTGTTTCTTTTTTATCCTTTCCTCTGGATTTAAGGAAAGTTGGCCTTATAAGGCTCTTCTTCTTTTTATGAGATTTTTCCAACGTTTGGTTAAATCCAAACTGTTCACAAAAATCTCCTAAGGATTTTTTCCCCAAAATTTTATCTTTTTCAAGCTGTCGTTTAAGCTTGATATCATTGCATAAAGCTAGTCCTTCGGCTACTACTTCAGCAGCTAACTCACCATAAGTATAATGGGAGTATGGAATGTTGCCATTATGTTTAGTTCTCAACTTAGCTCTAACCCTTTCAGCAAATAAGGGTGGAAAGCCAGATAAGAACTTTTCCTTCCAAAAGTCGTTGTTGCAGTCTTCTCTAGTTAAGACTTTTGACATGAAGACATCTTTGTACCACTTGAAATGAGATAAAGTTGGACATCTCAAGTTTAGTAGCTGCTCTTGACTTCGATCAACTTGGATTCTAGTTGATCCCACAAAGTGAAGGAGAATAGTATAAACCAACGAATTGACTACATCAGTGAATACTTCTCCGTTGGCAGTTGTGATAGTGGCAGTCATGACCGCTAGCTTTTTGTCTGGTGTCATATAATGATCCCACCATCCTTGGAGTTGTCCTGTGAACCCTGCTATGATAGCATTAGCTATCTCACGGTCCACATTATTTTTTACTTTACATGCTGAGGCATATATAAGCATGTTTTTTACAACTCTTAGGATTTGGTACTCGGAGAGACCATCTATATTCCATTCTACTATGGATGCTCCGTCATAAGAAGCACCATGCCAGATCTCGTCTTCGTATTGCAAATCAACAGGTGAAGGCCTAGGATAATAAGGCTTCATTTCTGGTTGACTGAACTTTGCTGTAATCTTATTAAGACTAGGTTGATCTTCTTGATTTTGAGAGAGCTGTTTTATAAGCTCTTCCAGTTTATCTCTTGATTCAGAGATAGTGGTTATGGACTTACTTTGTTCGGCTAGATTTAAGCCAGACAATCTGGATATAAGTTCTGATAAGAACTCAGGTTCTTTGGTTAACTTGAACTTGGATATGTCAGGTGGTGGTTTTAGCATGAGTGGTTGAATTGTATTTTTTGGTGAATCTTCTTTTGAAGGCTGAGGATCTGGTTTACATGGATAATTGATCATTTCAATCCTGTTTAGTTGCTTTCCCAAGGTTTGGAGATACAAGTTGGTGTAATTGTTTTGTTCGACTACATGGTTAATGGCACTAAGTGAGACTGGTTCTGACAGGTTTTTTGACACTGACTTGTATGGAACGGCAACTACATCTCTTTGAATTTGGACTGTGGCTTCTGGTGGATGAATGGCTATGACTTTTTCTCCTTTGGCTAGAGTGAATTCTTGACTGATCTTTTCAACTACATTAAGTTGAGGTTCTTCAGGTTTTTCAACTATGTTAAGTTGAGTTCTTCAGATTTTTCAACTATGTTAAGTTGAGGTTCTTCAGATTTTTCAACTTGGTTAAGTTGAGGCTTTTTGAATTCTGGAACTTTAAGTCCCTTTAGTTCAAAGTAGTCTTTTAGAAATACAAAGAAGTCTAATTCTATTTGGTAAATAGAAATAAACTTATTGTATTTTCTGTGAAGAAAACTCTTTTGCTCATCTGTATGAGATGAAAGGAACCATTCTCTAATTCTTTGTTCTTTTCAGAATCGAACATCTCTTTAAGACGTTCTATTGATACTTTGGCTACTTCAAGGACACAAATATTTGAGTATCCCATATCAGAGGGTGTTGGACTTGCAGTCTGATAGACTGGAATAGAAACTCCTTCTGGGTTTTCTTGACTTCCTATGGCTTGTCTTCCTAGTCTAGACTCAGACCTTCTTGATGGTTCTGTATAGAATGGTGAACAAATCTGACTGGTGACATCAGAATATCTTCCGGGTAACATTTTGACACTTCTGTGATCATCAAATCGAATTACTACAGATCCATCATCATCCTCAACTATTTGATTGAGTTGAGTATTCTGTTTGATAGGAATTGTGGTGGCTTTTTCTAGGAACCAAGTTTCTGGGAAGGTGATTTCTTTCCAAGGGACTCTTTTAGGAACCGCTAACTTTGACTTTGCTAGATTGGTTTGAAACAAGGTTGTCTCTCCTTTTTTATCCCTTATAAGAGATTTTATATTAATATCAGGACTAATAGTGTTCATGACTTTACAGTAGACTCTATAAATAAGAGCTAAATTACTAGTCCCTTCTTCCATGTCAAACCCACATGTTTTAAGATCTACCATTAAGGATTTAATTACATTATTATCATGTAAATGCACAGTGAAATTTGGAAAACAATTAAAATAAATAGGACCTTCACTTAAGGTCGACTCTACACAACCTAAAAGAGAATCAGTGAAGCTTCTATGCCTTTTGTCTCTTATGCATGTGAGAACTGAATTATTAAGACCTTCCCTAGTTAAGGGTTTAATGGCTACTTGCACAAGACCAAAATGAAGGTAACTGTATTTTTCTCTATATGTTTCAACAAATTTTTTAGAGATTAACGGAACCTCCATTACTTCTCCTGTTATTGGCAAAGCTTCTTCAACAGTTTTAATTATGTAATCTGACTTAAACACAAAAGTTCCTTTATTATAAACAGATGACACTCCTACTTTAGGTATATCCCAGTTATTTAGATGTTTTTCTACATTTTCTATAGTAACAATTTCTTTATTTTTTGGAGAACTAGACGAAGAGGATACAGAGTTAGATCCTAGAGATCTTGAAGAAGACGATCTAGATAGACTTCTAAATACCCTTGACATTGTTGGTACAGTTCAGAGGACTAGGCCAACGACTTACGGCGGTACTTTCTCTTTTCCCTGTTGCGCGCCTTCAGTCTTAACTGACCGACAATACCGAGAGCAAATAAAAGTTTTCTCTAAACAGTCACTCCCTTCTCCCCCAGATTTGGCTCTGATACCAAATCGATACCAGACTCTAAAAAATAGAGAGATTGGGCCCAGAAAATATAGGAAAATAAATAGATAACAGAGGTGATACGGCGGAAGCAAAGGTATTATATTTCATAGAAGATGAACAGAGATATCTTACATTGATGATACAGAGGGAATGAACGAAAATCCACACCAAGCAGGAAAGGAAAATTACACACCAAACAGGCACACTCAAACACTCTTAATATTTTACAGAGCACACTCTAAACTATTTCACACTTGCACACTTATTTTACAAAAAGAAATATCACTCTTATTTTACAAAAAGAGAGAGACTTCTGATGATGACTTTGGAGTATTTCTCTCTTTAGTGGAATGTTATGGCTTTTTCCACTTCTTTTCTCTCTTTCTTTGTATTTTGATCGATGCTATTTCTATTGGTGATGCTTTTCAACTGAGGGAACTTCCTCCTTTTATAGGAGTCTTGAGCCTTGAGTTGATGAAGAGATAAGGATACAGCTGGCAGAATTGAGCTGATGAAGAGATAAGGATACAGCTGGAAGAATTGAGTCGATG
Source organism: Boehmeria nivea var. tenacissima (assembly GCA_018132145.1). NCBI lineage: Eukaryota > Viridiplantae > Streptophyta > Magnoliopsida > Rosales > Urticaceae > Boehmeria > Boehmeria nivea. The sequence goes on along the minus strand of JACWIL010000025.1, from coordinate 40,721 downwards.
AAGAGATAAGGATACAGCTGGCAGATAAGTTTGATGACTAGCAGAGAAGATTCCTTTTGTCGTTCACATGCTTCAATTATTTAGCATCTTCGGATAAGTGATAAGGAAAAATGACTTGAAAGAAGATGTCTTTTAGTGGAAAATGATGACAACTTTTGAAAAAGGTTTTTTTTTTTTTTTTTTTTGTCTCCACTCATAAGTGGAAAAATACTATTCTTGATGAGTGGAATTTTACTACTACGAAAGTGTTGTGTTTTATTGTTTATATAAATATATCTATATATCTATACATATATATCCACCAGTAAGTGGAATCTTACTATTATATGTTATTATAATATATTTATATATATACACATATATGTCCACTAGTAAGTGGAATATGATGACTCACTAAACTAGTAAGTGGAAAGAAGACTTTCTACGAAGCATATATTATTATAGTTATTATTTTAGATATCTACCACTTAATAAGTGGAATAAGTAGTCTAATATTAAGGGTGTCCCACTAATAAGTGGAATATAGAAAAGATGCTGATAAGCTTCACTTTAATTAAAATTTATTTGGATCTTGGGAATATCGAGCTAGGCAAGGAATATAATCCTCGTCACTATCGGATACCATTTCTACGTCTTCCTCATTATTTTCATCTGTTTCTTCTAACATTTGTTTGAGTATTTCCTTGTCTTGAGGTTGTAGTTTTCTTTTTCCCAAACTGCTAATAAGCTTTGAGACTTCAGAGGTTTCCTGCTTTTCTGGTTCATCTTGTCCTATAAGAACAAGTTTTAGCTTGGTTTCGGAGAGATGAGAATCATTGAATTTTTTCCACCATTGACCAAAAAAGGTTTTTCCTAATTGAGGAAATCCTAATTCGGTAGATTTAAAAATGGTGTCTTCCCATCTAAAAATCCAAGGAACCTCATATAAGGCTGTAAAGTAGAGGAGAGCTTCGCTTTGATCAGTGATCTTTAAGGCATTCATGATTTCAAAGTACCTGAATCCTCCTCTAGCTTTATTTGAGAGAATGCCTGTCTTGAGGCCGAAGTATCCAAACCAATTTTTGAACCAGTTTGGAATACCATTATCCTTAAAATCTTCACCTGCCCTGATGGTGATAAACCAGGAATGAGACTTTTGAGGGCTTTGATAATATAGCACATTCTCCCAGGCGTCTATATAATCAAAATAATTATATGTTCTAGGAGAAATATTTTTATCTTTAAAAATTTTTCTCTGGAGAGGATGTTGCTCCCAATCTTTATAAGATAGGACAGCTCTGATGGTGAGAGAGGAATATGCTATGTCTTTTTTATTCCTCATGGTATGTTTGATAAACACTGAATTAGTGTCTTGAAGTATTGCTTCATACCATTCTCTGTACTTCGGTTGAGTAGATGGATGTAAGTTGTTCGTCAAGTATTTAGTTGCAGCAACTTCAGGTTCATTTTCTATGTCCATGTCTTCAATAATGATAATCCTTTTCTCTCCTATTTTGCTGAAGTTGTCGGTTTTTCCCTTATATTGAGGGACTGTGTTTTGAAGAGTACTTGATGAACTTCCTGTGATGAGCTTTTTTGAAGTCCTGCAAATATGAACAGATGTTAGTTTATTAGAAATTTCTTCAAAGTGCTCTTGAATTAGAGACCTTGAAGATTCTTTTTCACTCAAATCAGGACTTTCTACAGAGGGGGTAGAGCATTCAAAGGCTGCTTTTGGGAGAGGAATCTTTTTATATTTATATTTTGATTCTCCTTCCCCATAAGTAACCAAGAATTGAAAATGTCCTCTATCTTCCCCTAAGGGTCCTACTACCGGATCTCCCATTTGAAACCTTTCTTTAAGGCTTCTTTCAACTAAAGCATAAGTTGTTCCTCCTGGAGAGGTTTCTCTATTAATACCAGAATTTGAATTTTTTGTTAAAGTGAATAAGAACTGTTTTTCAGCATGATTTCTTTTTTCTGGTATATTAGAGAAGTTTAGTCTTATAAGACCTTCTTTTGCTATTATGCCATTTCTGTTGACTTGAAATGGATATAATAGGCTGAGGAAAGGTGTTCCCAGAATTGCTAATTGAGCAATATCTTTGCTAAGGAGAAAACTTGTTTGCAAACAAGTTCCTTCTAAGCAAACGGCTACGTCAGACAGTTTATACTGTATTGGCATTTTCCCGCCATTAGCAGTATTTAATATTTGTGTAGCCTTTGTGAAGTATTTGCTGGGAATAATACTTTCACTGACACAATTTAGATCAGCACCTGAATCAATAAGGGCTTCAATGGTAATTACGAACTCTTTGGCTATTACCAAAGTAATCCTGGCATACCATTTTTGATTAATGACTTGGTCCATAGAGTTGATGGACTTTTCTTCCTGAATGATTAAGGAAGTTGATTGATTTTTATCAAAGATATTGAAAACTCTTGCTCATCATCTTCTCTATTAGAGGGTTGACCGGGCAATTCCTTGATAAGTTCAAGAAGTTGAACTCGGGTTTTGAGCTCGTTAAGCTCTCTTTTGGTCTCATTAATTTCTGCTTTTAAGTCAGAAATTGTTGGTTCTCTTTTAGACCCTTCTGATTCAATCCTTTTAAGGATTTCTTTCAATGAATACTGTTGAGATTTTTCTTGAAGTTTTTTCTGTATTTTAGGCTGGTAATTTTCCTTGGTAATAAGGATATATTCTTCAAGAGTTTTTTGCTTCTCTTCAGGATTTTCAATTTTATCTATAGCCTTTAAAATGAGGCTTTCTTCCTTTGTGAGAACATTGATACAAAGGCCATTCATATTAAGAATAGCTTTGTAATGATTGCACTCACAATCTTCCTTAGAGTCGTTATTAGACTCATCATCAGATTCCCCAAATAGAATTTGATTAATTTGAGGGTCTTCTTCTTCTTCTTCACTACTCTCATTAGAGTCACTGTTTTCTTCATCACTCTTTGTTAAGAGTTTTTCTTCAATTAGCCTTTTAAGGCTTTCATCAATTTGTAACTCGTTTATTCTTTCTTTTGTCCAGCAAGAATTGGCGTAATGCCCTATTCTTCCACATTTATGGCAGACTGGACTTTTAGCCTTGAAATTTTTCTCTTTTTTGACCTTCGCTTTAGGTCTAAAATTTTTTGTTTCTTTTTTATCCTTTCCTCTGGATTTAAGGAAAGTTGGCCTTATAAGGCTCTTCTTCTTTTTATGAGATTTTTCCAACGTTTGGTTAAATCCAAACTGTTCACAAAAATCTCCTAAGGATTTTTTCCCCAAAATTTTATCTTTTTCAAGCTGTCGTTTAAGCTTGATATCATTGCATAAAGCTAGTCCTTCGGCTACTACTTCAGCAGCTAACTCACCATAAGTATAATGGGAGTATGGAATGTTGCCATTATGTTTAGTTCTCAACTTAGCTCTAACCCTTTCAGCAAATAAGGGTGGAAAGCCAGATAAGAACTTTTCCTTCCAAAAGTCGTTGTTGCAGTCTTCTCTAGTTAAGACTTTTGACATGAAGACATCTTTGTACCACTTGAAATGAGATAAAGTTGGACATCTCAAGTTTAGTAGCTGCTCTTGACTTCGATCAACTTGGATTCTAGTTGATCCCACAAAGTGAAGGAGAATAGTATAAACCAACGAATTGACTACATCAGTGAATACTTCTCCGTTGGCAGTTGTGATAGTGGCAGTCATGACCGCTAGCTTTTTGTCTGGTGTCATATAATGATCCCACCATCCTTGGAGTTGTCCTGTGAACCCTGCTATGATAGCATTAGCGATCTCACGGTCCACATTATTTTTTACTTTACATGCTGAGGCATATATAAGCATGTTTTTTACAACTCTTAGGATTTGGTACTCGGAGAGACCATCTATATTCCATTCTACTATGGATGCTCCGTCATAAGAAGCACCATGCCAGATCTCGTCTTCGTATTGCAAATCAACAGGTGAAGGCCTAGGATAATAAGGCTTCATTTCTGGCTGACTGAACTTTGCTGTAATCTTATTAAGACTAGGTTGATCTTCTTGATTTTGAGAGAGCTGTTTTATAAGCTCTTCCAGTTTATCTCTTGATTCAGAGATAGTGGTTATGGACTTACTTTGTTCAGCTAGATTTAAGCCAGACAATCTGGATATAAGTTCTGATAAGAACTCAGGTTCTTTGGTTAACTTAAACTTGGACATGTCAGGTGGTGGTTTTAGCATGAGTGGTTGAATTGTATTTTTTGGTGAATCTTCTTTTGAAGGCTGAGGATCTGGTTTACATGGATAATTGATCATTTCAATCCTGTTTAGTTGCTTTCCCAAGGTTTGGAGATACAAGTTGGTGTAATTGTTTTGTTCGACTACATGGTTAATGGCACTAAGTGAGACTGGTTCTGACAGGTTTTTTGACACTGACTTGTATGGAACAGCAACTACATCTTTTTGAATTTGGACTGTGGCTTCTGGTGGATGAATGGCTATGACTTTTTCTCCTTTGGCTAGAGTGAATTCTTGACTGATCTTTTCAACTACATTAAGTTGAGGTTCTTCAGGTTTTTCAACTATGTTAAGTTGAGGTTCTTCAGATTTTTCAACTATGTTAAGTTGAGGTTCTTCAGATTTTTCAACTTTGTTAAGTTGAGGCTTTTTGAATTCTGGAACTTTAAGTCCCTTTAGTTCAAAGTAGTCTTTTAGAAATACAAAGAAGTCTAATTCTATTTGGTAAATAGAAATAAACTTATTGTATTTTCTGTGAAGAAAACTCTTTTGCGCATCTGTATGAGATGAAAGGAACCATTCTCTAATTTCTTTGTTCTTTTCAGAATCGAACATCTCTTTAAGACGTTCTATTGATACTTTGGCTACTTCAAGGACACAAATATTTGAGTATCCCATATCAGAGGGTGTTGGACTTGCAGGCTGATAGACTGGAATAGAAACTCCTTCTGGGTTTTCTTGACTTCCTATGGCTTGTCTTCCTAGTCTAGACTCAGACCTTCTTGATGGTTCTGTATAGAATGGTGAACAAATCTGACTGGTGACATCAGAATATCTTCCGGGTAACATTTTGACACTTCTGTGATCATCAAATCGAATTACTACAGATCCATCATCATCCTCAACTATTTGATTGAGTTGAGTATTCTGTTTGATAGGAATTGTGGTGGCTTTTTCTAGGAACCAAGTTTCTGGGAAGGTGATTTCTTTCCAAGGGACTCTTTTAGGAACCGCTAACTTTGACTTTGCTAGATTGGTTTGAAACAAGGTTGTCTCTCCTTTTTTATCCCTTATAAGAGATTTTATATTAATATCAGGACTAATAGTGTTCATGACTTTACAGTAGACTCTATAAATAAGAGCTAAATTACTAGTCCCTTCTTCCATGTCAAACCCACATGTTTTAAGATCTACCATTAAGGATTTAATTACATTATTATCATGTAAATGCACAGTGAAATTTGGAAAACAATTAAAATAAATAGGACCTTCACTTAAGGTCGACTCTACACAACCTAAAAGAGAATCAGTGAAGCTTCTATGCCTTTTGTCTCTTATGCATGTGAGAACTGAATTATTAAGACCTTCCCTAGTTAAGGGTTTAATGGCTACTTGCACAAGACCAAAATGAAGGTAACTGTATTTTTCTCTATATGTTTCAACAAATTTTTTAGAGATTAACGGAACCTCCATAACTTCTCCTGTTATTGGCAAAGCTTCTTCAACAGTTTTAATTATGTAATCTGACTTAAACACAAAAGTTCCTTTATTATAAACAGATGACACTCCTACTTTAGGTATATCCCAGTTATTTAGATGTTTTTCTACATTTTCTATAGTAACAATTTCTTTATTTTTTGGAGAACTAGACGAAGAGGATACAGAGTTAGATCCTAGAGATCTTGAAGAAGACGATCTAGATAGACTTCTAAATACCCTTGACATTGTTGGTACAGTTCAGAGGACTAGGCCAACGACTTACGGCGGTACTTTCTCTTTTCCCTGTTGCGCGCCTTCAGTCTTAACTGACCGACAATACCGAGAGCAAATAAAAGTTTTCTCTAAACAGTCACTCCCTTCTCCCCCAGATTTGGCTCTGATACCAAATCGATACCAGACTCTAAAAAATAGAGAGATTGGGCCCAGAAAATATAGGAAAATAAATAGATAACAGAGGTGATACGGCGGAAGCAAAGGTAATATATTTCATAGAAGATGAACAGAGATATCTTACATTGATGATACAGAGGGAATGAACGAAAATCCACACCAAGCAGGAAAGGAAAATTACACACCAAACAGGCACACTCAAACACTCTTAATATTTTACAGAGCACACTCTAAACTATTTCACACTCTCACACTTATTTTACAAAAAGAAATATCACTCTTATTTTACAAAAGAGAAAGAGAGACTTCTGATGATGCTTTGGAGTATATTTCTCTCTTAGTGGAATGTTATGGCTTTTTTTCCACTTCTTTTTCTCTTTCTATTGTATTTTGATCGATGCTCTTTCTATTGATGATTCTCAACTGAGGGAACTTCCTCCTTTTATAGGAGTCTTGAGCCTTTAGTTGGTGAAGATATAAGGATACAGCTGGCAGAATTGAGTTGATGAAGAGATAAGGATACAGCTGGCAGATAAGTTTGGCAGAAAAGATTCCTTTTGTCGATCACATGCTTCAATAATTTAGCATCTTCGGATAAGTGATAAGGAAAGATGAGTTGGAAGAAGATGTCTTTTAGTGGAAAATGATGACAACTTTTGAAAAAGTTTTTTTTTTTTTTTTTTTTTTTTTGTATCCACTAATAAGTGGAAAAATACTATGCCACTTGATGAGTGGAATTTTACTACTACGAAAGTGTTATGTTATTATATATATATATATATATATATACATATCTCTCCACTAGTAAGTGGAATTTTACTATTATAGTAATAATATCTATATATTATTATATATACATATATATCCACTAATAAGTGGAAAATGACTACTTCTGAGGCAACCTATTACTCTTTAGGTGAACCTTGAAGATACTCCCTAGTAAGGAAGTCAGAGAGACAATTATTTTCTCCTCTTATGTGTTCTATCTCAAAATCAAACACAGATAAAATAGCCTGCCATCTGGCAAATATTTGTTTAGAGGCTAGATTTTTCACATCTTTTTCTAACACTGATTTAGCGGATTTGCAATCAATTCTTAATAAGAATTTTTTATTTAGCAAATCATCCTGGAATTTGGAAATCACTAAGACTATGGCCAGTATTTCTTTTTTAATGGTGGGATAATTTATTTGAGCTGATTTCCACGTTCCTGAAGTGAATCTTACCAGGACTTCTTTAAGTCCCATTTTTTGTTTAAGAATTCCTCCATACCCAAGTTCTGAGGCATCTGTTTCTACAATTTTAAAATAGTCAGGATGTGGTATGGCAAGGCATGGAATTTCTTTGATTCTTTGTTTGATTTTTTGAACAGCCCTAGTGCAGGTTTCAGTCCATTCCGGAGGATTTTTTTTAACCTAGCAAATAAGGGTTTAGCATCATAAGCTAATTCTTGATAGAAGTCTGATATATAATTAAGACTTCCTAAAAATCTTTGTAATTGCCTTTTCTCTTTAATTCATCAGGAAATTTTTCAGCAAAGACTATTGCCCTATCGATAGGACTTATAAGTCCTTTTTCTATATTATGTCCTAGGAACCGGACATTGGTCTGAAATAACTTGATTTTTCTTGCTGAGACTACGAGGCCATTTTCTTTAACTTTATTATAAAACACTCTTAAGTGTTTCCAATGTTTTTCTAAACTTTCAGAAAAAACAAGCACATCGTCGATATAAACGATCATGAATCCTCCATAAGGATTGAAGATTTCATTCATAATTCTTTGAAACTCTGAAGGGGCATTTTTAAGTCCAAATGGCATTACATTCCATTCGTAATGTCCGAATGGTACTGTAAAGGCTGTTTTGTATTTATCTTTTTCAGCAATTTGAACTTGCCAATATCCACTCTTCATGTCGAATTTTGAGAAGACTACGGCTTTATTTAGCCGGTTTAATAAGTCTCTTTTATTTGGAATTGGGTATCTGATCCATCTTAACACCTTATTTAAGGGTTTATAATTGATGACTAGTCTTGGAACTCCTCTTTCTAACTCAGCAGCATTTTCAACATAAAAGGCGGAGCAAGACCATGGAGATGAACTTTTCCTGATTAGACCTTTTGATAAGAGATCGTTTATCTCTTTTCTGCAGATTTCTAAATGCCTTTCGTTCATTTGAATTGGCCTAGCTTTTGTAGGAATCATTTTTTCATCAAAGCTTTGTTCATAAGGCAATTCAACTACGAACTTTTTTCTTGACCAAAAGGCATTAGGAACATCAGCGCAAACTTCTGCTTCAAGCATTTTTTGAAATTTATTAATTTCTTCTTGTGTCTTTGGAGAAGATATCCTTTTCCAAAGGACTTTCTGATTTACCTCTTCTTTTAGGTAAAACAGAAATTTTTCCTTTTCTCCAATTTTTCTACTGATGTTATTTATTTCATACCGTTCAGGCTGAGTAGAGAATTTTAGTCTAATAAGACTTCCTTTTATTTCAGATACTATTCCTTCTTGATTGACTCTGAATGGATATAGCATACTGAGAAAAGGTGTTCCCAAAATAGCTAGTCTTGCCATGTCTTTACTAAGAAGGAAACTTGTTTGAAAGCAACCTCCTTCTAAGCAGACTGCTACATCAGACAACTTATACTGTATTGGCATTCTTCCGCCATTAGCAGTATTTAATGTTTGAGTTGTCTTTGTGAAGTATTTAGTGGGAATAATTCCTTCACTGACACAGTTTAGATCAGCACCTGAATCTATAAGGGCTTCAATGGTAATTATGAATTCTTTGGCTATTACCAAAGTAATCCTGGCATACCACTTTTGAGTAGTGACTTGGTCCATAGAATTGATGGACTTTTCTTCCTGAACAATTAAGGAAGTTGAATGATTATCATCTTTTTTCTCAGAGGGTTGGAAAGACAATTCCTGAGAATTGGTAAGTTCAAGAATCTGAACTCGTGTTTTGAGCTCTTTAAGCTCTTTCTTGGTTTCATTGATTTCTGCTTTTAAGTCAGAAATTGTTGGTTCTCTTTTGGACCCTTCTGATTCAATCCTTTTAAGGATTTCTTTCAATGAATACTGTTGAGATTTTTCTTGAAGTATTTTCTGTATTTTAGGCTGGTAATTTTCCTTGGTAATAAGGATATATTCTTCAAGAGTTTTTTGCTTTTCTTCAGGATTTTCAATTTTATCTATAGCCTTTAAAATGAGGCTTTCTTCCTTTGTGAGAACATTGATACAAAGGCCATTCATATTAAGAATAGCTTTGTAATGATTGCACTCACAATCTTCCTTAGAGTCGTTATTAGACTCATCATCAGATTCCCCAAATAGAAGTTGATTAATTTGAGGGTCTTCTTCTTCTTCTTCACTACTCTCATTAGAGTCACTGTTTTCTTCATCACTCTTTGTTAAGAGTTTTTCTTCAATTAGCCTTTTAAGGCTTTCATCAATTTGTAACTCGTTTATTCTTTCTTTGGTCCAGCAAGAATTGGCGTAATGCCCTATTCTTCCACATTTATGGCAGACTGGACTTTTAGTCTTGAAATTTTTCTCTTTTTTGACCTTCGCTTTAGGTCTAAAATTTTTTGTTTCTTTTTTATCCTTTCCTCTAGATTTAAGGAAAGTTGGCCTTATAAGGCTTTTCTTCTTTTTATGAGATTTTTCCAACGTTTGGTTAAATCCAAACTGTTCACAAAAATCTCCTAAGGATTTTTTCCCCAAAATTTTATCTTTTTCAAGCTGTCGTTTAAGCTTGATATCATTGCATAAAGCTAGTCCTTCGGCTACTACTTCAGCAGCTAACTCACCATAAGTATAATGGGAGTATGGAATGTTGCCATTATGTTTAGTTCTCAACTTAGCTCTAACCCTTTCAGCAAATAAGGGTGGAAAGCCAGATAAGAACTTTTCCTTCCAAAAGTCGTTGTTGCAGTCTTCTCTAGTTAAGACTTTTGACATGAAGACATCTTTGTACCACTTGAAATGAGATAAAGTTGGACATCTCAAATTTAGTAGCTGCTCTTGACTTCGATCAACTTGGATTCTAGTTGATCCCACAAAGTGAAGGAGGATAGTATAAACCAATGTATTGACTACATCAGTGAATACTTCTCCGTTGGCAGTTGTGATAGTGGCAGTCATGACCACTAGCTTTTTGTCTGGTGCCATATAATGATCCCACCATCCTTGGAGTTGTCCTGTGAACCCTGCTATGATAGCATTAGCTATCTCACGGTCCACATTATTTTTTACTTTACATGCTGAGGCATATATAAGCATGTTTTTTACAACTCTTAGGATTTGGTACTCGGAGAGACCATCTATATTCCATTCTACGATGGATGCTCCGTCATAAGAAGCACCATGCCAGATCTCGTCTTCGTATTGCAAATCAACAGGTGAAGGCCTAGGATAATAAGGCTTCATTTCTGGTTGACTGAACTTTGCTGTAATCTTATTAAGACTAGGTTGATCTTCTTGATTTTGAGAGAGCTGTTTTATAAGCTCTTCCAGTTTATCTCTTGATTCAGAGATAGTGGTTATGGACTTACTTTGTTCGGCTAGATTTAAGCCAGACAATCTGGATATAAGTTCTGATAAGAACTCAGGTTCTTTGGTTAACTTGAACTTGGATATGTCAGGTGGTGGTTTTAGCATGAGTGGTTGAATTGTATTTTTTGGTGAATCTTCTTTTGAAGGCTGAGGATCTGGTTTACATGGATAATTGATCATTTCAATCCTGTTTAGTTGCTTTCCCAAGGTTTGGAGATACAAGTTGGTGTAATTGTTTTGTTCGACTACATGGTTAATGGCACTAAGTGAGACTGGTTCTGACAGGTTTTTTGACACTGACTTGTATGGAACGGCAACTACATCTCTTTGAATTTGGACTGTGGCTTCTGGTGGATGAATGGCTATGACTTTTTCTCCTTTGGCTAGAGTGAATTCTTGACTGATCTTTTCAACTACATTAAGTTGAGTTCTTCAGTTTTTCAACTATGTTAGTGGGTTCAACTATGTTAAGTTGAGGTTCTTCAGATTTTTCAACTTGGTTAAGTTGAGGCTTTTTGAATTCTGGAACTTTAAGTCCCTTTAGTTCAAAGTAGTCTTTTAGAAATACAAAGAAGTCTAATTCTATATGGTAAATAGAAATAAACTTATTGTATTTTCTGTGAAGAAAACTCTTTTGCGCATCTGTATGAGATGAAAGGAACCATTCTCTAATTTCTTTGTTCTTTTCAGAATCGAACATCTCTTTAAGACGTTCTATTGATACTTTGGCTACTTCAAGGACACAAATATTTGAGTATCCCATATCAGAGGGTGTTGGACTTGCAGTCTGATAGACTGGAATAGAAACTCCTTCTGGGTTTTCTTGACTTCCTATGGCTTGTCTTCCTAGTCTAGACTCAGACCTTCTTGATGGTTCTGTATAGAATGGTGAACAAATCTGACTGGTGACATCAGAATATCTTCCGGGTAACATTTTGACACTTCTGTGGTCATCAAATCGAATTACTACAGATCCATCATCATCCTCAACTATTTGATTGAGTTGAGTATTCTGTTTGATAGGAATTGTGGTGGCTTTTTCTAGGAACCAAGTTTCTGGGAAGGTGATTTCTTTCCAAGGGACTCTTTTAGGAACCGCTAACTTTGACTTTGCTAGATTGGTTTGAAACAAGGTTGTCTCTCCTTTTTTATCCCTTATAAGAGATTTTATATTAATATCAGGACTAATAGTGTTCATGACTTTACAGTAGACTCTATAAATAAGAGCTAAATTACTAGTCCCTTCTTCCATGTCAAACCCACATGTTTTAAGATCTACCATTAAGGATTTAATTACATTATTATCATGTAAATGCACAGTAAAATTTGGAAAACAATTAAAATAAATAGGACCTTCACTTAAGGTCGACTCTACACAACCTAAAAGAGAATCAGTGAAGCTTCTATGCCTTTTGTCTCTTATGCATGTAAGAACTGAATTATTAAGACCTTCCCTAGTTAAGGGTTTAATGGCTACTTGCACAAGACCAAAATGAAGGTAACTGTATTTTTCTCTATATGTTTCAACAAATTTTTTAGAGATTAACGGAACCTCCATAACTTCTCCTGTTATTGGCAAAGCTTCTTCAACAGTTTTAATTATGTAATCTGACTTAAACACAAAAGTACCTTTATTATAGACAGATGACACTCCTACTTTAGGTATATCCCAGTTATTTAGATGTTTTTCTACATTTTCTATAGTAACAATTTCTTTATTTTTTGGAGAACTAGACGAAGAGGATACAGAGTTAGATCCTAGAGATCTTGAAGAAGACGATCTAGATAGACTTCTAAATACCCTTGACATTGTTGGTACAGTTCAGAGGACTAGGCCAACGACTTACGGCGGTACTTTCTCTTTTCCCTGTTGCGCGCCTTCAGTCTTAACTGACCGACAATACCGAGAGCAAATAAAAGTTTTCTCTAAACAGTCACTCCCTTCTCCCCCAGATTGCTCAAAATGAGTCCCTAAGAGTTATTATAATATATTATACTTAAAGACACATTTAGCACCAAAACAAGTTTGCTAGATTCACTTCGGAGCCAAAAACCCATCTAAAGGCTCGATTTAGGGAAAATTAGTTACAAAGACGTAGTTTTTGCGCGAAGTGACCTTACAAGGCTTGTTTGAGCTCCAAACGAGTCTCTAGGACTTATTATAATGTATTATTTGTGCAAATACTCATTTAGGATCAAAACAAGTTTGCTAGAGTCACTTCGGAGCCAAGAACCCCGTTTAAAACCTCGATATAGGCAAAACTAGTTATAAGGACTTAGTTTTTGCATGAGGTGAGTTTTTAAGTGGTGTCAGAGCTCAAAATGAGTCTCGACGAATTATATTAATGTATTGTATGTTCAAATACTGATTTGGGATCACAACAACTTTGCTAGAGTCACTTCGGAGCCAAAATACCCATTTTAGGGCTCGATTTAGGCAAACTAGTTATAAGGACTTAGTTTTTGCGCGAGGTGAGTCTTTAAGTGTTTTCGGAGCTCAAAATGAGTCCCTACGAATTATATTAATGTATTATATGTTCAAATACTGATTTGGGATCACGACAACTTTGCTAGAGTCACTTCGGAGCCAAAATACCCATTTTAGGGCTCGATTTAGGCAAACTAGTTATAAGGACTTAGTTTTTGCGCGAGGTGAGTCTTTAAGTGTTGTCGGAGCTCAAAATGAGTCCCTACGAATTATATTAATGTATTATATGTTCAAATACTGATTTTGATCACGACAACTTTGCTAGAGTCACTTCGGAGCCAAAATACCCATTTTAGGGCTCGATTTAGGCAAACTAGTTATAAGGACTTAGTTTTTGCGCGAGGTGAGTCTTTAAGTGTTGTTGGAGCTCAAAATGAGTCCCTACGAATTATATTAATGTATTATACTTTCAAATACTGATTTGGATCACAACAACTTTGCTAGAGTCACTTCGGAGACAAAATACCCAATTTAGGGCTCGATTTAGGCAAACTTGTTATAAGGACTTAGTTTTTGCGCGAGGTGAGCTTCTAAGTGTTGTTGGAGCTCAAAATGAGTCCCTACGAATTATATTAATGTATTATATGTTCAAATACTGATTTGGATCACAACAACTTTGCTAGAGTCACTTCGGAGCCAAAATACCCAATTTAGGGCTCGATTTAGGCAAACTAGTTATAAGGACTTAGTTTTTGCGCGAGGTGAGTTCTTAAGTGTTGTTGGAGCTCAAAATGAGTCCCTACGAATTATATTAATGTATTATATGTTCAAATACATATTTGGGATCACAACAACTTTGCTAGAGTCACTTCGGAGCCAAAATACCCAATTTAGGATCGATTTAGGCAAACTAGTTACAAGACTTAGTTTTTGCGCGAGGTGAGCTTCTAAGTGTTGTTGGAGCTCAAAATGAGTCTCTAGACTTATTATAATGTATTATATGTGCAAATACTCATTTAGGATCAAAACAACTTTGCTAGAGTCACTTCGGAGCCAAAGAACCCCGTTTAAGGCTCGATTTAGGCAAAACTAGTTATAAGGACTTAGTTTTTGCATGAGGTGAGTTTTTAAGTGGTGTCTGAGCTCAAAATGAGTCTCTACGAATTATATTAATGTATTATATGTTCAAATACTGATTTGGGATCACAACAACTTTGCTAGAGTCACTTCGGAGCCAAAATACCCATTTTAGGGCTCGATTTAGGCAAACTAGTTATAAGGACTTAGTTTTTGCGCGAGGTGAGTCTTTAAGTGTTTTCGGAGCTCAAAATGAGTCCCTACGAATTATATTAATGTATTATATATTCAAATACTGATTTGGGATCACGACAACTTTGCTAGAGTCACTTCGGAGCCAAAATACCCATTTTAGGGCTCGATTTAGGCAAACTAGTTATAAGGACTTAGTTTTTGCGCGAGGTGAGTCTTTAAGTGTTGTCGGAGCTCAAAATGAGTCCCTACGAATTATATTAATGTATTATATGTTCAAATACTGATTTTGATCACGACAACTTTGCTAGAGTCACTTCGGAGCCAAAATACCCATTTTAGGGCTCGATTTAGGCAAACTAGTTATAAGACTTAGTTTTAGCGCGAGGTGAGGTTTTAAGTGTTGTTGGAGCTCAAAATGAGTCCCTAAGAATTATATTAATGTATTATATTAAAATACTCATTTGGATCACGAACAACTTTGCTAGAGTCACTTCGGAGCCAAATACCCATCTTAAGGGCTCGATTTAGGGCAAACTAGTTACTAAGACTTAGTTTGTGCGCGAGGTGACCTTACAAGTGCTTGTTGGAGCTCCAAACGAGTCCCTAAGACTTATTGTAATGTATTATATGTTCAAATACTCGATTTGGGATCAAAACAACTTTGCTAGAGTCACTTCAGGAGCCAAAAACCCCTTTTAGGGCTCGATTTAGGCAAAACTAGTTATAAGGACTTAGTTGTTGCGCGAGGTGAGTCTTTAAGTGTTGTCGGAGCTCAAAATGAGTCCCTACGAATTATATTAATGTATTATATGTTCAAATACTGATTTTGATCACGACAACTTTGCTAGAGTCACTTCGGAGCCAAAATACCCATTTTAGGGCTCGATTTAGGCAAACTAGTTATAAGGACTTAGTTTTTGCGCGAGGTGACTTTTTAAGTGTTGTTGGAGCTCAAAATGAGTCCCTAAGACTTATTATAATATATTATACTAAAATACACATTTAGGACCGAAAGAACTTCGCTAGATTCACTTCGGAGCCAAAAACCCATCTAAAGGCTCGATTTAGGGAAAATTAGTTACAAAGACTTAGTTTTTGCGCGAAGTGACCTTACAAGGCTTGTTGGAGCTCCAAACGAGTCTCTAGGACTTATTATAATGTATTATTTGTTCAAATACTCATTTAGGATCAAAACAAGTTTGCTAGAGTCACTTCGGAGCCAAAAACCCCGTTTAAAGGCTCGATTTAGGCAAAACTAGTTATAAGGACTTAGTTTTTGCGCGAGGTGAGTTTTTAAGTGTTGTCGGAGCTCAAAATGAGTCCCTACGAATTATATTAATGTATTATATGTTCAAATACTGATTTGGGATCACAACAACTTTGCTAGAGTCACTTCGGAGCCAAAATACCCATTTTAGGGCTCGATTTAGGCAAACTAGTTATAAGGACTTAGTTTTTGCGCGAGGTGAGTCTTTAAGTGTTGTCGGAGCTCAAAATGAGTCCCTACGAATTATATTAATGTATTATATGTTCAAATACTGATTTGGATCACGACAACTTTGCTAGAGTCACTTCGGAGCCAAAATACCCATTTTAGGGCTCGATTTAGGCAAACTAGTTATAAGGACTTAGTTTTTGCGCGAGGTGAGTTTTAAGTGTTGTTGGAGCTCAAAATGAGTCCCTAAGACTTATTATAATATATTATATTAAAATACACATTTAGGACCGAAACAACTTCGCTAGATTCACTTCGGAGCCAAAAACCCATCTAAAGGCTCGATTTAGGGAAAATTAGTTACAAAGACGTAGTTTTTGCGCGAAGTGACCTTACAAGGCTTGTTTGAACTCCAAACGAGTCTCTAGGACTTATTATAATGTATTATTTGCGCAAATACTCATTTAGGATCAAAACAAGTTTGCTAGAGTCACTTCGGAGCCAAGAACCCCGTTTAAAAGCTCGATTTAGGCAAAACTAGTTATAAGGACTTAGTTTTTGCATGAGGTGAGTTTTTAAGTGGTGTCAGAGCTCAAAATGAGTCTCTACGAATTATATTAATGTATTATATGTTCAAATACTGATTTGGGATCACAACAACTTTGCTAGAGTCACTTCGGAGCCAAAATACCCATTTTAGGGCTCGATTTAGGCAAACTAGTTATAAGGACTTAGTTTTTGCGCGAGGTGAGTCTTTAAGTGTTTTCGGAGCTCAAAATGAGTCCCTACGAATTATATTAATGTATTATATGTTCAAATACTGATTTGGGATCACGACAACTTTGCTAGAGTCACTTCGGAGCCAAAATACCCATTTTAGGGCTCGATTTAGGCAAACTAGTTATAAGGACTTAGTTTTTGCGCGAGGTGAGTCTTTAAGTGTTGTCGGAGCTCAAAATGAGTCCCTACGAATTATATTAATGTATTATATGTTCAAATACTGATTTTGATCACGACAACTTTGCTAGAGTCACTTCGGAGCCAAAATACCCATTTTAGGGCTCGATTTAGGCAAACTAGTTATAAGGACTTAGTTTTTGCGCGAGGTGAGTTTTTAAGTGTTGTTGGAGCTCAAAATGAGTCCCTAAGACTTATTATAATATATTATACTAAAATACACATTTAGGACCGAAAGCAACTTCGCTAGATTCACTTCGGAGCCAAAAACCCATCTAAAGGCTCGATTTAGGGAAAACTAGTTACAAAGACTTAGTTTTTGCGCGAAGTGACCTTACAAGGCTTGTTGGAGCTCCAAACGAGTCTCTAAGACTTATTATAATATATTATATGTTAAAATACTCATTTAGGATCAAAACAAGTTTGCTAGAGTCACTTCAGAGCCAAAAACCCCGTTTAAAAGCTCGATTTAGGCAAAACTAGTTATAAGGACTTAGTTTTTGCGCGAGGTGAGTTTTTAAGTGTTGTCGGAGCTCAAAATGAGTCCCTACGAATTATATTAATGTATTATATGTTCAAATACTGATTTGGGATCACAACAACTTTGCTAGAGTCACTTCGGAGCCAAAATACCCATTTTAGGGCTCGATTTAGGCAAACTAGTTATAAGGACTTAGTTTTTGCGCAAGGTGAGTTTTTAAGTGTTGTTGGAGATCAAAATGATTCCCTAAGACTTATTATAATATATTATACTAAAATACACATTTAGGACCGAAACAACTTCGCTAGATTCACTTCGGAGGCAAAAACCCATCTAAAGGCTCGATTTAGGGAAAACTAGTTACAAAGACTTAGTTTTTGCGCGAAGTGACCTTACAAGGCTTGTTGGAGCTCCAAACGAGTCTCTAAGACTTATTATAATATATTATATGTTAAAATACTCATTTAGGATCAAAACAAGTTTGCTAGAGTCACTTCAGAGCCAAAAACCCCTGTTTAAAAGCTCGATTTAGGCAAAACTAGTTATAAGGACTTAGTTTTTTGCGCGAGGTGAGTCTTTAAGTGTTGTCGGAGCTCAAAATGAGTCCCTACGAATTATATTAATGTATTATATGTTCAAATACTGATTTGGGATCACAACAACTTTGCTAGAGTCACTTCGGAGCCAAAATACCCATTTTAGGGCTCGATTTAGGCAAACTAGTTATAAGGACTTAGTTTTTGCGCGAGGTGAGTCTTTAAGTGTTGTCGGAGCTCAAAATGAGTCCCTACGAATTATATTAATGTATTATATGTTCAAATACTGATTTTGATCACGACAACTTTGCTAGAGTCACTTCGGAGCCAAAATACCCATTTTAGGGCTCGATTTAGGCAAACTAGTTATAAGGACTTAGTTTTTACGCGAGGTGAGTTTTTAAGTGTTGTTGGAGCTCAAAATGAGTCCCTAAGACTTATTATAATATATTATACTAAAATACACATTTAAGACCGAAACAACTTCGCTAGATTCACTTCGGAGGCAAAAACCCATCTAAAGGCTCGATTTAGGGAAAACTAGTTACAAAGACTTAGTTTTTGCGCGAAGTGACCTTACAAGGCTTGTTGGAGCTCCAAACGAGTCTCTAAGACTTATTATAATATATTATATGTTAAAATACTCATTTAGGATCAAAACAAGTTTCCTAGAGTCACTTCAGAGCCAAAAACCCTGTTTAAAAGTTCGATTTAGGCAAAACTAGTCATAAGGACTTAGTTTTTGCGCGAGGTGAGTCTTTAAGTGTTGTCGGAGCTCAAAATGAGTCCCTACGAATTATATTAATGTATTATATGTTCAAATACTGATTTGGGATCACAACAACTTTGCTAGAGTCACTTCGGAGCCAAAATACCCATTTTAGGGCTCGATTTAGGCAAACTAGTTATAAGGACTTAGTTTTTGCGCAAGGTGAGTTTTTAAGTGTTGTTGGAGATCAAAATGATTCCCTAAGACTTATTATAATATATTATACTAAAATACACATTTAGGACCGAAACAACTTCGCTAGATTCACTTCGGAGGCAAAAACCCATCTAAAGGCTCGATTTAGGGAAAACTAGTTACAAAGACTTAGTTTTTGCGCGAAGTGACCTTACAAGGCTTGTTGGAGCTCCAAACGAGTCTCTAAGACTTATTATAATATATTATATGTTAAAATACTCGTTTAGGATCAAAACAAGTTTGCTAGAGTCACTTCAGAGCCAAAAACCCCGTTTAAAGCTCGATTTAGGCAAAACTAGTTATAAGGACTTAGTTTTTGCGCGAGGTGAGTTTTTAAGTGTTGTCGGAGCTCAAAATGAGTCCCTACGAATTATATTAATGTATTATATGTTCAAATACTGATTTGGGATCACGACAACTTTGCTAGAGTCACTTCGGAGCCAAAATACCCATTTTAGGGCTCGATTTAGGCAAACTAGTTATAAGGACTTAGTTTTTGCGCGAGGTGAGTCTTTAAGTGTTGTCGGAGCTCAAAATGAGTCCCTACGAATTATATTAATGTATTATATGTTCAAATACTGATTTTGATCACGACAACTTTGCTAGAGTCACTTCGGAGCCAAAATACCCATTTTAGGGCTCGATTTAGGCAAACTAGTTATAAGGACTTAGTTTTAGCGCGAGGTGAGTTTTTAAGTGTTGTTGGAGCTCAAAATGAGTCCCTAAGACTTATTATAATATATTATACTAAAATACACATTTAGGACCGAAACAACTTCGCTAGATTCACTTCGGAGCCAAAAACCCATCTAAAGGCTCGATTTAGGGAAAACTAGTTACAAAGACTTAGTTTTTGCGCGAAGTGACCTTACAAGGCTTGTTGGAGCTCCAAACGAGTCTCTAAGACTTATTATAATATATTATATGTTAAAATACTCATTTAGGATCAAAACAAGTTTGCTAGAGTCACTTCAGAGCCAAAAACCCTGTTTAAAAGCTCGATTTAGGCAAAACTAGTTATAAGGACTTAGTTTTTGCGCGAGGTGAGTCTTTAAGTGTTGTCGGAGCTCAAAATGAGTCCCTACGAATTATATTAATGTATTATATGTTCAAATACTGATTTGGGATCACAACAACTTTGCTAGAGTCACTTCGGAGCCAAAATACCCATTTTAGGGCTCGATTTAGGCAAACTAGTTATAAGGACTTAGTTTTTGCGCGAGGTGAGTCTTTAAGTGTTGTCGGAGCTCAAAATGAGTCCTTACGAATTATATTAATGTATTATATGTTCAAATACTGATTTTGATCACAACAACTTTTCTAGAGTCACTTCGGAGCCAAAATACCCATTTTAGGGCTCGATTTAGGCAAACTAGTTATAAGACTTAGTTTAGCGCGAGGTGAGGTTTTAAGTGTTGTTGGAGCTCAAAATGAGTCCCTAAGACTTAGGAGCCAAAAACCCATCTAAAGGCTCGATTTAGGAAAAACTAGTTACAAAGACTTAGTTTTTGCGCGAAGTGACCTTACAAGGCTTGTTGGAGCTCCAAACGAGTCTCTAAGACTTATTATAATATATTATATGTTAAAATACTCATTTAGGATCAAAACAAGTTTTCTAGAGTCACTTCGGAGCCAAAAACCCCGTTTAAAATCTTAATTTAGGCAAAACTAGTTATAAGGACTTAGTTTTTGCGCGAGGTGAGTCTTTAAGTGTTGTCGGAGCTCAAAATGAGTCCCTACGAATTATATTAATGTATTATATGTTAAAATACTGATTTGGATCAAAACAAGTTTGCTAGAGTCACTTCAGGAGCCAAAAACCCTGTTTAAAGGCTCGATTTAGGCAAACTAGTTATAAGGACTTAGTTTTTGCGCGAGGTGAGTCTTTAAGTGTTGTCGGAGCTCAAAATGAGTCCCTACGAATTATATTAATGTATTATATGTTCAAATACTGATTTGGATCACGACAACTTTGCTAGAGTCACTTCGGAGCCAAAATACCCATTTTAGGGCTCGATTTAGGCAAACTAGTTATAAGGACTTAGTTTTTGCGCAAGGTGAGTTTTTAAGTGTTGTTGGAGATCAAAATGATTCCCTAAGACTTATTATAATATATTATACTAAAATACACATTTAGGACCGAAACAACTTCGCTAGATTCACTTCGGAGGCAAAAACCCATCTAAAGGCTCGATTTAGGGAAAACTAGTTACAAAGACTTAGTTTTTGCGCGAAGTGACCTTACAAGGCTTGTTGGAGCTCCAAACGAGTCTCTAAGACTTATTATAATGTATTATATGTTAAAATACTCGTTTAGGATCAAAACAAGTTTGCTAGAGTCACTTCAGAGCCAAAAACCCCGTTTAAAAGCTCGATTTAGGCAAAACTAGTTATAAGGACTTAGTTTTTGCGCGAGGTGAGTTTTTAAGTGTTGTCGGAGCTCAAAATGAGTCCCTACGAATTATATTAATGTATTATATGTTCAAATACTGATTTGGGATCACAACAACTTTGCTAGAGTCACTTCGGAGCCACAATACCCATTTTAGGGCTCGATTTAGGCAAACTAGTTATAAGGACTTAGTTTTTGCGCGAGGTGAGTCTTTAAGTGTTGTCGGAGCTCAAAATGAGTCCCTACGAATTATATTAATGTATTATATGTTCAAATACTGATTTGGATCACGACAACTTTGCTAGAGTCACTTCGGAGCCAAAATACCCATTTTAGGGCTCGATTTAGGCAAACTAGTTATAAGGACTTAGTTTTTGCGCAAGGTGAGTTTTTAAGTGTTGTTGGAGATCAAAATGAGTCCCTAAGACTTATTATAATATATTATACTAAAATACACATTTAGGACCGAAACAACTTCGCTAGATTCACTTCGGAGCCAAAAACCCATCTAAAGGCTCGATTTAGGGAAAACTAGTTACAAAGACTTAGTTTTTGCGCGAAGTGACCTTACAAGGCTTGTTGGAGCTCCAAACGAGTCTCTAAGACTTATTATAATATATTATATGTTAAAATACTCGTTTAGGATCAAAACAAGTTTGCTAGAGTCACTTCAGAGCCAAAAACCCCGTTTAAAAGCTCGATTTAGGCAAAACTAGTTATAAGGACTTAGTTTTTGCGCGAGGTGAGTTTTTAAGTGTTGTCGGAGCTCAAAATGAGTCCCTACGAATTATATTAATGTATTATATGTTCAAATACTGATTTGGGATCACAACAACTTTGCTAGAGTCACTTCGGAGCCACAATACCCATTTTAGGGCTCGATTTAGGCAAACTAGTTATAAGGACTTAGTTTTTGCGCGAGGTGAGTCTTTAAGTGTTGTCGGAGCTCAAAATGAGTCCCTACGAATTATATTAATGTATTATATGTTCAAATACTGATTTTGATCACGACAACTTTGCTAGAGTCACTTCGGAGCCAAAATACCCATTTTAGGGCTCGATTTAGGCAAACTAGTTATAAGGACTTAGTTTAGCGCGAGGTGAGGTTTTAAGTGTTGTTGGAGCTCAAAATGAGTCCCTAAGACTTATTATAATATATTATATTAAAATACACATTTAGGACCGAAGCAACTTCGCTAGATTCACTTCGGAGCCAAAAACCCATCTAAAGGCTCGATTTAGGGAAAACTAGTTACAAAGACTTAGTTTTTGCGCGAAGTGACCTTACAAGGCTTGTTGGAGCTCCAAACGAGTCTCTAAGACTTATTATAATATATTATATGTTAAAATACTCATTTAGGATCAAAACAAGTTTGCTAGAGTCACTTCAGAGCCAAAAACCCTGTTTAAAAGCTCGATTTAGGCAAAACTAGTTATAAGGACTTAGTTTTTGCGCGAGGTGAGTCTTTAAGTGTTGTCGGAGCTCAAAATGAGTCCCTACGAATTATATTAATGTATTATATGTTCAAATACTGATTTGGGATCACAACAACTTTGCTAGAGTCACTTCGGAGCCAAAATACCCATTTTAGGGCTCGATTTAGGCAAACTAGTTATAAGGACTTAGTTTTTGCGCAAGGTGAGTTTTTAAGTGTTGTTGGAGATCAAAATGATTCCCTAAGACTTATTATAATATATTATACTAAAATACACATTTAGGACCGAAACAACTTCGCTAGATTCACTTCGGAGGCAAAAACCCATCTAAAGGCTCGATTTAGGGAAAACTAGTTACAAAGACTTAGTTTTTGCGCGAAGTGACCTTACAAGGCTTGTTGGAGCTCCAAACGAGTCTCTAAGACTTATTATAATATATTATATGTTAAAATACTCGTTTAGGATCAAAACAAGTTTGCTAGAGTCACTTCAGAGCCAAAAACCCCGTTTAAAAGCTCGATTTAGGCAAAACTAGTTATAAGGACTTAGTTTTTGCGCGAGGTGAGTTTTTAAGTGTTGTCGGAGCTCAAAATGAGTCCCTACGAATTATATTAATGTATTATATGTTCAAATACTGATTTGGGATCACAACAACTTTGCTAGAGTCACTTCGGAGCCACAATACCCATTTTAGGGCTCGATTTAGGCAAACTAGTTATAAGGACTTAGTTTTTGCGCGAGGTGAGTCTTTAAGTGTTGTCGGAGCTCAAAATGAGTCCCTACGAATTATATTAATGTATTATATGTTCAAATACTGATTTGGATCACGACAACTTTGCTAGAGTCACTTCGGAGCCAAAATACCCATTTTAGGGCTCGATTTAGGCAAACTAGTTATAAGGACTTAGTTTTTGCGCGAGGTGAGTCTTTAAGTGTTGTCGGAGCTCAAAATGAGTCCCTACGAATTATATTAATGTATTATATGTTCAAATACTGATTTTGATCACGACAACTTTGCTAGAGTCACTTCGGAGCCAAAATACCCATTTTAGGGCTCGATTTAGGCAAACTAGTTATAAGGACTTAGTTTAGCGCGAGGTGAGGTTTTAAGTGTTGTTGGAGCTCAAAATGAGTCCCTAAGACTTATTATAATATATTATATTAAAATACACATTTAGGACCGAAAGCAACTTCGCTAGATTCACTTCGGAGCCAAAAACCCATCTAAAGGCTCGATTTAGGGAAAACTAGTTACAAAGACTTAGTTTTTGCGCGAAGTGACCTTACAAGGCTTGTTGGAGCTCCAAACGAGTCTCTAAGACTTATTATAATATATTATATGTTAAAATACTCATTTAGGATCAAAACAAGTTTGCTAGAGTCACTTCAGAGCCAAAAACCCCGTTTAAAAGCTCGATTTAGGCAAAACTAGTTATAAGGACTTAGTTTTTGCGCGAGGTGAGTTTTTAAGTGTTGTCGGAGCTCAAAATGAGTCCCTACGAATTATATTAATGTATTATATGTTCAAATACTGATTTGGGATCACAACAACATTGCTAGAGTCACTTCGGAGCCAAAATACCCATTTTAGGGCTCGATTTAGGCAAACTAGTTATAAGGACTTAGTTTTTGCGCGAGGTGAGTCTTTAAGTGTTGTCGGAGCTCAAAATGAGTCCCTACGAATTATATTAATGTATTATATGTTCAAATACTGATTTTGATCACGACAACTTTGCTAGAGTCACTTCGGAGCCAAAATACCCATTTTAGGGCTCGATTTAGGCAAACTAGTTATAAGGACTTAGTTTAGCGCGAGGAGAGGTTTTAAGTGTTGTTGGAGCTCAAAATGAGTCCCTTAGACTTATTATAATATATTATATTAAAATACACATTTATGACCGAAGCAACTTCGCTAGATTCACTTCGGAGGCAAAAACCCATCTTAAGGCTCGATTTAGGAAAAACTAGTTACAAAGACTTAGTTTTTGCGCGAAGTGACCTTACAAGGCTTGTTGGAGCTCCAAACGAGTCTCTAAAACTTATTATAATATATTATATGTTAAAATACTCGTTTAGGTTCAAAACAAGTTTGCTAGAGTCACTTCAGAGCCAAAAACCCTGTTTAAAAGCTCGATTTAGGGAAAACTAGTTATAAGGACTTAGTTTTTGCGCGAGGTGAGTTTTTAAGTGTTGTCGGAGCTCAAAATGAGTCCCTACGAATTATATTAATGTATTATATGTTCAAATACTGATTTGGGATCGCAACAACTTTGCTAGAGTCACTTCGGAGCCACAATACCCATTTTAGGGCTCGATTTAGGCAAACTAGTTATAAGGACTTAGTTTTTGCGCGCGGTGAGTCTTTAAGTGTTGTCGGAGCTCAAAATGAGTCCCTACGAATTATATTAATGTATTATATGTTCAAATAGCACGAGGAGAGGTTTTAAGTGTTGTTGGAGCTCAAAATGAGTCCCTAAGACTTATTATAATATATTATATTAAAATACACATTTAGGACCGAAGCAACTTCGCTAGATTCACTTCGGAGGCAAAAACCCATCTAAAGGCTCGATTTAGGGAAAACTAGTTACAAAGACTTAGTTTTTGCGCGAAGTGACCTTACAAGGCTTGTTGGAGCTCCAAACGAGTCTCTAAGACTTATTATAATATATTATATGTTAAAATACTCGTTTAGGATCAAAACAAGTTTGCTAGAGTCACTTCAGAGCCAAAAACCCCGTTTAAAAGCTCGATTTAGGCAAAACTAGTTATAAGGACTTAGTTTTTGCGCGAGGTGAGTTTTTAAGTGTTGTCGGAGCTCAAAATGAGTCCCTACGAATTATATTAATGTATTATATGTTCAAATACTGATTTGGGATCACAACAACTTTGCTAGAGTCACTTCGGAGCCACAATACCCATTTTAGGCTCGATTTAGGCAAACTAGTTATAAGGACTTAGTTTTTGCGCGAGGTGAGTCTTTAAGTGTTGTCGGAGCTCAAAATGAGTCCCTACGAATTATATTAATGTATTATATGTTCAAATACTGATTTGGATCAGGACAACTTTGCTAGAGTCACTTCGGAGCCAAAATACCCATTTTAGGGCTCGATTTAGGCAAACTAGTTATAAGGACTTAGTTTTTGCGCGAGGTGAGTCTTTAAGTGTTGTCGGAGCTCAAAATGAGTCCCTACGAATTATATTAATGTATTATATGTTCAAATACTGATTTTGATCACGACAACTTTGCTAGAGTCACTTCGGAGCCAAAATACCCATTTTAGGGCTCGATTTAGGCAAACTAGTTATAAGGACTTAGTTTAGCGCGAGGTGAGGTTTTAAGTGTTGTTGGAGCTCAAAATGAGTCCCTAAGACTTATTATAATATATTATATTAAAATACACATTTAGGACCGAAGCAACTTCGCTAGATTCACTTCGGAGCCAAAAACCCATCTAAAGGCTCGATTT
This sequence comes from Boehmeria nivea var. tenacissima, assembly GCA_018132145.1. Lineage (NCBI taxonomy): Eukaryota > Viridiplantae > Streptophyta > Magnoliopsida > Rosales > Urticaceae > Boehmeria > Boehmeria nivea. Next base: position 14,711 of record JACWIL010000025.1, on the reverse strand, counting down.
AGGGAAAACTAGTTACAAAGACTTAGTTTTTGCGCGAAGTGACCTTACAAGGCTTGTTGGAGCTCCAAACGAGTCTCTAAGACTTATTATAATATATTATATGTTAAAATACTCATTTAGGATCAAAACAAGTTTGCTAGAGTCACTTCAGAGCCAAAAACCCCGTTTAAAAGCTCGATTTAGGCAAAACTAGTTATAAGGACTTAGTTTTTGCGCGAGGTGAGTCTTTAAGTGTTGTCGGAGCTCAAAATGAGTCCCTACGAATTATATTAATGTATTATATGTTCAAATACTGATTTGGGATCACAACAACTTTGCTAGAGTCACTTCGGAGCCAAAATACCCATTTTAGGGCTCGATTTAGGCAAACTAGTTATAAGGACTTAGTTTTTGCGCAAGGTGAGTTTTTAAGTGTTGTTGGAGATCAAAATGAGTCCCTAAGACTTATTATAATATATTATACTAAAATACACATTTAGGACCGAAACAACTTCGCTAGATTCACTTCGGAGGCAAAAACCCATCTAAAGGCTCGATTTAGGGAAAACTAGTTACAAAGACTTAGTTTTTGCGCGAAGTGACCTTACAAGGCTTGTTGGAGCTCCAAACGAGTCTCTAGACTTATTATAATATATTATATGTTAAAATACTCGTTTAGGATCAAAACAAGTTTGCTAGAGTCACTTCAGAGCCAAAAACCCCGTTTAAAAGCTCGATTTAGGCAAAACTAGTTATAAGGACTTAGTTTTTGCGCGAGGTGAGTTTTTAAGTGTTGTCGGAGCTCAAAATGAGTCCCTACGAATTATATTAATGTATTATATGTTCAAATACTGATTTGGGATCACAACAACTTTGCTAGAGTCACTTCGGAGCCACAATACCCATTTTAGGGCTCGATTTAGGCAAACTAGTTATAAGGACTTAGTTTTTGCGCGAGGTGAGTCTTTAAGTGTTGTCGGAGCTCAAAATGAGTCCCTACGAATTATATTAATGTATTATATGTTCAAATACTGATTTTGATCACGACAACTTTGCTAGAGTCACTTCGGAGCCAAAATACCCATTTTAGGGCTCGATTTAGGCAAACTAGTTATAAGGACTTAGTTTAGCGCGAGGTGAGGTTTTAAGTGTTGTTGGAGCTCAAAATGAGTCCCTAAGACTTATTATAATATATTATATTAAAATACACATTTAGGACCGAAGCAACTTCGCTAGATTCACTTCGGAGGCAAAAACCCATCTAAAGGCTCGATTTAGGGAAAACTAGTTACAAAGACTTAGTTTTTGCGCGAAGTGACCTTACAAGGCTTGTTGGAGCTCCAAACGAGTCTCTAAGACTTATTATAATATATTATATGTTAAAATACTCGTTTAGGATCAAAACAAGTTTGCTAGAGTCACTTCAGAGCCAAAAACCCCGTTTAAAAGCTCGATTTAGGCAAAACTAGTTATAAGGACTTAGTTTTTGCGCGAGGTGAGTTTTTAAGTGTTGTCGGAGCTCAAAATGAGTCCCTACGAATTATATTAATGTTTTATATGTTCAAATACTGATTTGGGATCGCAACAACTTTGCTAGAGTCACTTCGGAGCCACAATACCCATTTTAGGGCTCGATTTAGGCAAACTAGTTATAAGGACTTAGTTTTTGCGCGCGGTGAGTCTTTAAGTGTTGTCGGAGCTCAAAATGAGTCCCTACGAATTATATTAATGTATTATATGTTCAAATAGCACGAGGAGAGGTTTTAAGTGTTGTTGGAGCTCAAAATGAGTCCCTTAGACTTATTATAATATATTATATTAAAATACACATTTAGGACCGAAGCAACTTCGCTAGATTCACTTCGGAGGCAAAAACCCATCTAAAGGCTCGATTTAGGGAAAACTAGTTACAAAGACTTAGTTTTTGCGCGAAGTGACCTTACAAGGCTTGTTGGAGCTCCAAACGAGTCTCTAAGACTTATTATAATATATTATATGTTAAAATACTCGTTTAGGATCAAAACAAGTTTGCTAGAGTCACTTCAGAGCCAAAAACCCCGTTTAAAAGCTCGATTTAGGCAAAACTAGTTATAAGGACTTAGTTTTTGCGCGAGGTGAGTTTTTAAGTGTTGTCGGAGCTCAAAATGAGTCCCTACGAATTATATTAATGTATTATATGTTCAAATACTGATTTGGGATCACAACAACTTTGCTAGAGTCACTTCGGAGCCACAATACCCATTTTAGGCTCGATTTAGGCAAACTAGTTATAAGGACTTAGTTTTTGCGCGAGGTGAGTCTTTAAGTGTTGTCGGAGCTCAAAATGAGTCCCTACGAATTATATTAATGTATTATATGTTCAAATACTGATTTGGATCAGGACAACTTTGCTAGAGTCACTTCGGAGCCAAAATACCCATTTTAGGGCTCGATTTAGGCAAACTAGTTATAAGGACTTAGTTTTTGCGCGAGGTGAGTCTTTAAGTGTTGTCGGAGCTCAAAATGAGTCCCTACGAATTATATTAATGTATTATATGTTCAAATACTGATTTTGATCACGACAACTTTGCTAGAGTCACTTCGGAGCCAAAATACCCATTTTAGGGCTCGATTTAGGCAAACTAGTTATAAGGACTTAGTTTAGCGCGAGGTGAGGTTTTAAGTGTTGTTGGAGCTCAAAATGAGTCCCTAAGACTTATTATAATATATTATATTAAAATACACATTTAGGACCGAAGCAACTTCGCTAGATTCACTTCGGAGCCAAAAACCCATCTAAAGGCTCGATTTAGGGAAAACTAGTTACAAAGACTTAGTTTTTGCGCGAAGTGACCTTACAAGGCTTGTTGGAGCTCCAAACGAGTCTCTAAGACTTATTATAATATATTATATGTTAAAATACTCATTTAGGATCAAAACAAGTTTGCTAGAGTCACTTCAGAGCCAAAAACCCTGTTTAAAAGCTCGATTTAGGCAAAACTAGTTATAAGGACTTAGTTTTTGCGCGAGGTGAGTCTTTAAGTGTTGTCGGAGCTCAAAATGAGTCCCTACGAATTATATTAATGTATTATATGTTCAAATACTGATTTGGGATCACAACAACTTTGCTAGAGTCACTTCGGAGCCAAAATACCCATTTTAGGGCTCGATTTAGGCAAACTAGTTATAAGGACTTAGTTTTTGCGCAAGGTGAGTTTTTAAGTGTTGTTGGAGATCAAAATGATTCCCTAAGACTTATTATAATATATTATACTAAAATACACATTTAGGACCGAAACAACTTCGCTAGATTCACTTCGGAGGCAAAAACCCATCTAAAGGCTCGATTTAGGGAAAACTAGTTACAAAGACTTAGTTTTTGCGCGAAGTGACCTTACAAGGCTTGTTGGAGCTCCAAACGAGTCTCTAAGACTTATTATAATATATTATATGTTAAAATACTCGTTTAGGATCAAAACAAGTTTGCTAGAGTCACTTCAGAGCCAAAAACCCCGTTTAAAAGCTCGATTTAGGCAAAACTAGTTATAAGGACTTAGTTTTTGCGCGAGGTGAGTTTTTAAGTGTTGTCGGAGCTCAAAATGAGTCCCTACGAATTATATTAATGTATTATATGTTCAAATACTGATTTGGGATCACAACAACTTTGCTAGAGTCACTTCGGAGCCACAATACCCATTTTAGGGCTCGATTTAGGCAAACTAGTTATAAGGACTTAGTTTTTGCGCGAGGTGAGTCTTTAAGTGTTGTCGGAGCTCAAAATGAGTCCCTACGAATTATATTAATGTATTATATGTTCAAATACTGATTTTGATCACGACAACTTTGCTAGAGTCACTTCGGAGCCAAAATACCCATTTTAGGGCTCGATTTAGGCAAACTAGTTATAAGACTTAGTTTAGCGCGAGGTGAGGTTTTAAGTGTTGTTGGAGCTCAAAATGAGTCCCTAAGACTTATTATAATATATTATATTAAAATACACATTTAGGACCGAAGCAACTTCGCTAGATTCACTTCGGAGCCAAAAACCCATCTAAAGGCTCGATTTAGGGAAAACTAGTTACAAAGACTTAGTTTTTGCGCGAAGTGACCTTACAAGGCTTGTTGGAGCTCCAAACGAGTCTCTAAGACTTATTATAATATATTATATGTTAAAATACTCATTTAGGATCAAAACAAGTTTGCTAGAGTCACTTCAGAGCCAAAAACCCCGTTTAAAAGCTCGATTTAGGCAAAACTAGTTATAAGGACTTAGTTTTTGCGCGAGGTGAGTTTTTAAGTGTTGTCGGAGCTCAAAATGAGTCCCTACGAATTATATTAATGTATTATATGTTCAAATACTGATTTGGATCAGGACAACTTTGCTAGAGTCACTTCGGAGCCAAAATACCCATTTTAGGGCTCGATTTAGGCAAACTAGTTATAAGGACTTAGTTTTTGCGCAAGGTGAGTTTTTAAGTGTTGTTGGAGATCAAAATGATTCCCTAAGACTTATTATAATATATTATACTAAAATACACATTTAGGACCGAAGCAACTTCGCTAGATTCACTTCGGAGGCAAAAACCCATCTAAAGGCTCGATTTAGGGAAAACTAGTTACAAAGACTTAGTTTTTGCGCGAAGTGACCTTACAAGGCTTGTTGGAGCTCCAAACGAGTCTCTAAGACTTATTATAATATATTATATGTTAAAATACTCGTTTAGGATCAAAACAAGTTTGCTAGAGTCACTTCAGAGCCAAAAACCCCGTTTAAAAGCTCGATTTAGGCAAAACTAGTTATAAGGACTTAGTTTTTGCGCGAGGTGAGTTTTTAAGTGTTGTCGGAGCTCAAAATGAGTCCCTACGAATTATATTAATGTATTATATGTTCAAATACTGATTTGGGATCACAACAACTTTGCTAGAGTCACTTCGGAGCCACAATACCCATTTTAGGCTCGATTTAGGCAAACTAGTTATAAGGACTTAGTTTTTGCGCGAGGTGAGTCTTTAAGTGTTGTCGGAGCTCAAAATGAGTCCCTACGAATTATATTAATGTATTATATGTTCAAATACTGATTTGGATCAGGACAACTTTGCTAGAGTCACTTCGGAGCCAAAATACCCATTTTAGGGCTCGATTTAGGCAAACTAGTTATAAGGACTTAGTTTTTGCGCGAGGTGAGTCTTTAAGTGTTGTCGGAGCTCAAAATGAGTCCCTACGAATTATATTAATGTATTATATGTTCAAATACTGATTTTGATCACGACAACTTTGCTAGAGTCACTTCGGAGCCAAAATACCCATTTTAGGGCTCGATTTAGGCAAACTAGTTATAAGACTTAGTTTAGCGCGAGGTGAGGTTTTAAGTGTTGTTGGAGCTCAAAATGAGTCCCTAAGACTTATTATAATATATTATATTAAAATACACATTTAGGACCGAAGCAACTTCGCTAGATTCACTTCGGAGCCAAAAACCCATCTAAAGGCTCGATTTAGGGAAAACTAGTTACAAAGACTTAGTTTTTGCGCGAAGTGACCTTACAAGGCTTGTTGGAGCTCCAAACGAGTCTCTAAGACTTATTATAATATATTATATGTTAAAATACTCGTTTAGGATCAAAACAAGTTTGCTAGAGTCACTTCAGAGCCAAAAACCCCGTTTAAAAGCTCGATTTAGGCAAAACTAGTTATAAGGACTTAGTTTTTGCGCGAGGTGAGTTTTTAAGTGTTGTCGGAGCTCAAAATGAGTCCCTACGAATTATATTAATGTATTATATGTTCAAATACTGATTTGGGATCACAACAACTTTGCTAGAGTCACTTCGGAGCCACAATACCCATTTTAGGCTCGATTTAGGCAAACTAGTTATAAGGACTTAGTTTTTGCGCGAGGTGAGTCTTTAAGTGTTGTCGGAGCTCAAAATGAGTCCCTACGAATTATATTAATGTATTATATGTTCAAATACTGATTTGGATCAGGACAACTTTGCTAGAGTCACTTCGGAGCCAAAATACCCATTTTAGGGCTCGATTTAGGCAAACTAGTTATAAGGACTTAGTTTTTGCGCGAGGTGAGTCTTTAAGTGTTGTCGGAGCTCAAAATGAGTCCCTACGAATTATATTAATGTATTATATGTTCAAATACTGATTTTGATCACGACAACTTTGCTAGAGTCACTTCGGAGCCAAAATACCCATTTTAGGGCTCGATTTAGGCAAACTAGTTATAAGGACTTAGTTTAGCGCGAGGTGAGGTTTTAAGTGTTGTTGGAGCTCAAAATGAGTCCCTAAGACTTATTATAATATATTATATTAAAATACACATTTAGGACCGAAGCAACTTCGCTAGATTCACTTCGGAGCCAAAAACCCATCTAAAGGCTCGATTTAGGGAAAACTAGTTACAAAGACTTAGTTTTTGCGCGAAGTGACCTTACAAGGCTTGTTGGAGCTCCAAACGAGTCTCTAAGACTTATTATAATATATTATATGTTAAAATACTCATTTAGGATCAAAACAAGTTTGCTAGAGTCACTTCAGAGCCAAAAACCCTGTTTAAAAGCTCGATTTAGGCAAAACTAGTTATAAGGACTTAGTTTTTGCGCGAGGTGAGTCTTTAAGTGTTGTCGGAGCTCAAAATGAGTCCCTACGAATTATATTAATGTATTATATGTTCAAATACTGATTTGGGATCACAACAACTTTGCTAGAGTCACTTCGGAGCCAAAATACCCATTTTAGGGCTCGATTTAGGCAAACTAGTTATAAGGACTTAGTTTTTGCGCAAGGTGAGTTTTTAAGTGTTGTTGGAGATCAAAATGATTCCCTAAGACTTATTATAATATATTATACTAAAATACACATTTAGGACCGAAACAACTTCGCTAGATTCACTTCGGAGGCAAAAACCCATCTAAAGGCTCGATTTAGGGAAAACTAGTTACAAAGACTTAGTTTTTGCGCGAAGTGACCTTACAAGGCTTGTTGGAGCTCCAAACGAGTCTCTAAGACTTATTATAATATATTATATGTTAAAATACTCATTTAGGATCAAAACAAGTTTGCTAGAGTCACTTCAGAGCCAAAAACCCTGTTTAATAGCTCGATTTAGGCAAAACTAGTTATAAGGACTTAGTTTTTGCGCGAGGTGAGTCTTTAAGTGTTGTCGGAGCTCAAAATGAGTCCCTACGAATTATATTAATGTATTATATGTTCAAATACTGATTTGGGATCACAACAACTTTGCTAGAGTCACTTCGGAGCCAAAATACCCATTTTAGGGCTCGATTTAGGCAAACTAGTTATAAGGACTTAGTTTTTGCGCAAGGTGAGTTTTTAAGTGTTGTTGGAGATCAAAATGATTCCCTAAGACTTATTATAATATATTATACTAAAATACACATTTAGGACCGAAACAACTTCGCTAGATTCACTTCGGAGCCAAAAACCCATCTAAAGGCTCGATTTAGGGAAAACTAGTTACAAAGACTTAGTTTTTGCGCGAAGTGACCTTACAAGGCTTGTTGGAGCTCCAAACGAGTCTCTAAGACTTATTATAATATATTATATGTTAAAATACTCATTTAGGATCAAAACAAGTTTGCTAGAGTCACTTCAGAGCCAAAAACCCTGTTTAAAAGCTCGATTTAGGCAAAACTAGTTATAAGGACTTAGTTTTTGCGCGAGGTGAGTCTTTAAGTGTTGTCGGAGCTCAAAATGAGTCCCTACGAATTATATTAATGTATTATATGTTCAAATACTGATTTGGGATCACAACAACTTTGCTAGAGTCACTTCGGAGCCAAAATACCCATTTTAGGGCTCGATTTAGGCAAACTAGTTATAAGGACTTAGTTTTTGCGCAAGGTGAGTTTTTAAGTGTTGTTGGAGATCAAAATGATTCCCTAAGACTTATTATAATATATTATACTAAAATACACATTTAGGACCGAAACAACTTCGCTAGATTCACTTCGGAGGCCAAAAACCCATCTAAAGGCTCGATTTAGGGAAAACTAGTTACAAAGACTTAGTTTTTGCGCGAAGTGACCTTACAAGGCTTGTTGGAGCTCCAAACGAGTCTCTAAGACTTATTATAATATATTATATGTTAAAATACTCGTTTAGGATCAAAACAAGTTTGCTAGAGTCACTTCAGAGCCAAAAACCCCGTTTAAAAGCTCGATTTAGGCAAAACTAGTTATAAGGACTTAGTTTTTGCGCGAGGTGAGTTTTTAAGTGTTGTCGGAGCTCAAAATGAGTCCCTACGAATTATATTAATGTATTATATGTTCAAATACTGATTTGGGATCACAACAACTTTGCTAGAGTCACTTCGGAGCCACAATACCCATTTTAGGGCTCGATTTAGGCAAACTAGTTATAAGGACTTAGTTTTTGCGCGAGGTGAGTCTTTAAGTGTTGTCGGAGCTCAAAATGAGTCCCTACGAATTATATTAATGTATTATATGTTCAAATACTGATTTTGATCACGACAACTTTGCTAGAGTCACTTCGGAGCCAAAATACCCATTTTAGGGCTCGATTTAGGCAAACTAGTTATAAGACTTAGTTTAGCGCGAGGTGAGGTTTTAAGTGTTGTTGGAGCTCAAAATGAGTCCCTAAGACTTATTATAATATATTATATTAAAATACACATTTAGGACCGAAGCAACTTCGCTAGATTCACTTCGGAGCCAAAAACCCATCTAAAGGCTCGATTTAGGGAAAACTAGTTACAAAGACTTAGTTTTTGCGCGAAGTGACCTTACAAGGCTTGTTGGAGCTCCAAACGAGTCTCTAAGACTTATTATAATATATTATATGTTAAAATACTCATTTAGGATCAAAACAAGTTTGCTAGAGTCACTTCAGAGCCAAAAACCCCGTTTAAAAGCTCGATTTAGGCAAAACTAGTTATAAGGACTTAGTTTTTGCGCGAGGTGAGTTTTTAAGTGTTGTCGGAGCTCAAAATGAGTCCCTACGAATTATATTAATGTATTATATGTTCAAATACTGATTTGGGATCACAACAACTTTGCTAGAGTCACTTCGGAGCCACAATACCCATTTTAGGGCTCGATTTAGGCAAACTAGTTATAAGGACTTAGTTTTTGCGCGAGGTGAGTCTTTAAGTGTTGTCGGAGCTCAGAATGAGTCCCTACGAATTATATTAATGTATTATATGTTCAAATACTGATTTGGATCAGGACAACTTTGCTAGAGTCACTTCGGAGCCAAAATACCCATTTTAGGGCTCGATTTAGGCAAACTAGTTATAAGGACTTAGTTTTTGCGCGAGGTGAGTCTTTAAGTGTTGTCGGAGGACAACTTTGCTAGAGTCACTTCGGAGCCAAAATACCCATTTTAGGGCTCGATTTAGGCAAACTAGTTATAAGGACTTAGTTTTTGCGCGAGGTGAGTCTTTAAGTGTTGTCGGAGCTCAAAATGAGTCCCTATGAATTATATTAATGTATTATATGTTCAAATACTGATTTTGATCACGAAAACTTTGCTAGAGTCACTTCGGAGCCAAATACCCATTTTAGGGCTCGATTTAGGCAAACTAGTTATAAGGACTTAGTTTAGCGCGAGGTGAGGTTTTAAGTGTTTTTGGAGCTCAAAATGAGTCCCTAAGTTAAAATACACATTTAGGACCGAAGCAACTTCGCTAGATTCACTTCGGAGCCAAAAACCCATCTAAAGGCTCGATTTAGGGAAAACTAGTTACAAAGACTTAGTTTTTGCGCGAAGTGACCTTACAAGGCTTGTTGGAGCTCCAAACGAGTCTCTAAGACTTATTATAATATATTATATGTTAAAATACTGATTTAGGATCAAAACAAGTTTGCTAGAGTCACTTCAGAGCCAAAAACCCTGTTTAAAAGCTCGATTTAGGCAAAACTAGTTATAAGGACTTAGTTTTTGCGCGAGGTGAGTCTTTAAGTGTTGTCGGAGCTCAAAATGAGTCCCTACGAATTATATTAATGTATTATATGTTCAAATACTGATTTTGATCACGACAACTTTGCTAGAGTCACTTCGGAGCCAAAATACCCATTTTAGGGCTCGATTTAGGCAAACTAGTTATAAGACTTAGTTTAGCGCGAGGTGAGGTTTTAAGTGTTGTTGGAGCTCAAAATGAGTCCCTAAGACTTATTATAATATATTATATTAAAATACACATTTAGGACCGAAGCAACTTCGCTAGATTCACTTCGGAGCCAAAAACCCATCTAAAGGCTCGATTTAGGGAAAACTAGTTACAAAGACTTAGTTTTTGCGCGAAGTGACCTTACAAGGCTTGTTGGAGCTCCAACGAGTCTCTAAGACTTATTATAATATATTATATGTTAAAATACTCATTTAGGATCAAAACAAGTTTGCTAGAGTCACTTCAGAGCCAAAAACCCCGTTTAAAAGCTCGATTTAGGCAAAACTAGTTATAAGGACTTAGTTTTTGCGCGAGGTGAGTTTTTAAGTGTTGTCGGAGCTCAAAATGAGTCCCTACGAATTATATTAATGTATTATATGTTCAAATACTGATTTGGGATCACAACAACTTTGCTAGAGTCACTTCGGAGCCACAATACCCATTTTAGGGCTCGATTTAGGCAAACTAGTTATAAGGACTTAGTTTTTGCGCGAGGTGAGTCTTTAAGTGTTGTCGGAGCTCAAAATGAGTCCCTACGAATTATATTAATGTATTATATGTTCAAATACTGATTTTGATCACGACAACTTTGCTAGAGTCACTTCGGAGCGAAAATACCCATTTTAGGGCTCGATTTAGGCAAACTAGTTATAAGACTTAGTTTAGCGCGAGGTGAGGTTTTAAGTGTTGTTGGAGCTCAAAATGAGTCCCTAAGACTTATTATAATATATTATATTAAAATACACATTTAGGACCGAAGCAACTTCGCTAGATTCACTTCGGAGCCAAAAACCCATCTAAAGGCTCGATTTAGGGAAAACTAGTTACAAAGACTTAGTTTTTGCGCGAAGTGACCTTACAAGGCTTGTTGGAGCTCCAAACGAGTCTCTAGGACTTATTATAATGTATTATATGTTCAAATACTCATTTAGGATCAAAACAAGTTTGCTAGAGTCGCTTCGGAGCCAAAAACCCCGTTTAAAAGCTCGATTTAGGCAAAACTAGTTATAAGGACTTAGTTTTTGCGCGAGGTGAGTTTTTAAGTGTTGTCGGAGCTCAAAATGAGTCCCTACGAATTATATTAATGTATTATATGTTCAAATACTGATTTGGGATCACAACAACTTTGGTAGAGTCACTTCGGAGCCACAATACCCATTTTAGGCTCGATTTAGGCAAACTAGTTATAAGGACTTAGTTTTTGCGCGAGGTGAGTCTTTAAGTGTTGTCGGAGCTCAGAATGTGTCCCTACGAATTATATTAATGTATTATATGTTCAAATACTGATTTGGATCAGGACAACTTTGCTAGAGTCACTTCGGAGCCAAAATACCCATTTTAGGGCTCGATTTAGGCAAACTAGTTATAAGGACTTAGTTTTTGCGCGAGGTGAGTCTTTAAGTGTTGTCGGAGGACAACTTTGCTAGAGTCACTTCGGAGCCAAAATACCCATTTTAGGGCTCGATTTAGGCAAACTAGTTATAAGGACTTAGTTTTTGCGCGAGGTGAGTCTTTAAGTGTTGTCGGAGCTCAAAATGAGTCCCTATGAATTATATTAATGTATTATATGTTCAAATACTGATTTTGATCACGAAAACTTTTCTAGAGTCACTTCGGAGCCAAAATACCCATTTTAGGGCTCGATTTAGGCAAACTAGTTATAAGGACTTAGTTTAGCGCGAGGTGAGGTTTTAAGTGTTTTTGGAGCTCAAAATGAGTCCCTAAGTTAAAATACACATTTAGGACCGAAACAACTTCGCTAGATTCACTTCGGAGCCAAAAACCCATCTAAAGGCTCGATTTAGGGAAAACTAGTTACAAAGACTTAGTTTTTGCGCGAAGTGACCTTACAAGGCTTGTTGGAGCTCCAAACGAGTCTCTAAGACTTATTATAATATATTATATGTTAAAATACTGATTTAGGATCAAAACAAGTTTGCTAGAGTCACTTCAGAGCCAAAAACCCTGTTTAAAAGCTCGATTTAGGCAAAACTAGTTATAAGGACTTAGTTTTTGCGCGAGGTGAGTCTTTAAGTGTTGTCGGAGCTCAAAATGAGTCCCTACGAATTATATTAATGTATTATATGTTCAAATACTGATTTTGATCACGACAACTTTGCTAGAGTCACTTCGGAGCCAAAATACCCATTTTAGGGCTCGATTTAGGCAAACTAGTTATAAGACTTAGTTTAGCGCGAGGTGAGGTTTTAAGTGTTGTTGGAGCTCAAAATGAGTCCCTAAGACTTATTATAATATATTATATTAAAATACACATTTAGGACCGAAGCAACTTCGCTAGATTCACTTCGGAGCCAAAAACCCATCTAAAGGCTCGATTTAGGGAAAACTAGTTACAAAGACTTAGTTTTTGCGCGAAGTGACCTTACAAGGCTTGTTGGAGCTCCAACCGAGTCTCTAAGACTTATTATAATATATTATATGTTAAAATACTCATTTAGGATCAAAACAAGTTTGCTAGAGTCACTTCAGAGCCAAAAACCCCGTTTAAAAGCTCGATTTAGGCAAAACTAGTTATAAGGACTTAGTTTTTGCGCGAGGTGAGTTTTTAAGTGTTGTCGGAGCTCAAAATGAGTCCCTACGAATTATATTAATGTATTATATGTTCAAATACTGATTTGGGATCACAACAACTTTGCTAGAGTCACTTCGGAGCCACAATACCCATTTTAGGGCTCGATTTAGGCAAACTAGTTATAAGGACTTAGTTTTTGCGCGAGGTGAGTCTTTAAGTGTTGTCGGAGCTCAAAATGAGTCCCTACGAATTATATTAATGTATTATATGTTCAAATACTGATTTTGATCACGACAACTTTGCTAGAGTCACTTCGGAGCGAAAATACCCATTTTAGGGCTCGATTTAGGCAAACTAGTTATAAGACTTAGTTTAGCGCGAGGTGAGGTTTTAAGTGTTGTTGGAGCTCAAAATGAGTCCCTAAGACTTATTATAATATATTATATTAAAATACACATTTAGGACCGAAGCAACTTCGCTAGATTCACTTCGGAGCCAAAAACCCATCTAAAGGCTCGATTTAGGGAAAACTAGTTACAAAGACTTAGTTTTTGCGCGAAGTGACCTTACAAGGCTTGTTGGAGCTCCAAACGAGTCTCTAGGACTTATTATAATGTATTATATGTTCAAATACTCATTTAGGATCAAAACAAGTTTGCTAGAGTCGCTTCGGAGCCAAAAACCCCGTTTAAAAGCTCGATTTAGGCAAAACTAGTTATAAGGACTTAGTTTTTTCGCGAGGTGAGTTTTTAAGTGTTGTCGGAGCTCAAAATGAGTCCCTACGAATTATATTAATGTATTATATGTTCAAATACTGATTTGGGATCACAACAACTTTGGTAGAGTCACTTCGGAGCCACAATACCCATTTTAGGCTCGATTTAGGCAAACTAGTTATAAGGACTTAGTTTTTGCGCGAGGTGAGTCTTTAAGTGTTGTCGGAGCTCAGAATGTGTCCCTACGAATTATATTAATGTATTATATGTTCAAATACTGATTTGGATCAGGACAACTTTGCTAGAGTCACTTCGGAGCCAAAATACCCATTTTAGGGCTCGATTTAGGCAAACTAGTTATAAGGACTTAGTTTTTGCGCGAGGTGAGTCTTTAAGTGTTGTCGGAGGACAACTTTGCTAGAGTCACTTCGGAGCCAAAATACCCATTTTAGGGCTCGATTTAGGCAAACTAGTTATAAGGACTTAGTTTTTGCGCGAGGTGAGTCTTTAAGTGTTGTCGGAGCTCAAAATGAGTCCCTATGAATTATATTAATGTATTATATGTTCAAATACTGATTTTGATCACGAAAACTTTTCTAGAGTCACTTCGGAGCCAAAATACCCATTTTAGGGCTCGATTTAGGCAAACTAGTTATAAGGACTTAGTTTAGCGCGAGGTGAGGTTTTAAGTGTTTTTGGAGCTCAAAATGAGTCCCTAAGTTAAAATACACATTTAGGACCGAAACAACTTCGCTAGATTCACTTCGGAGCCAAAAACCCATCTAAAGGCTCGATTTAGGGAAAACTAGTTACAAAGACTTAGTTTTTGCGCGAAGTGACCTTACAAGGCTTGTTGGAGCTCCAAACGAGTCTCTAAGACTTATTATAATATATTATATGTTAAAATACTGATTTAGGATCAAAACAAGTTTGCTAGAGTCACTTCAGAGCCAAAAACCCTGTTTAAAAAGCTCGATTTAGGCAAAACTAGTTATAAGGACTTAGTTTTTGCGCGAGGTGAGTCTTTAAGTGTTGTCGGAGCTCAAATGAGTCCCTACGAATTATATTAATGTATTATATGTTCAAATACTGATTTTGATCACGACAACTTTGCTAGAGTCACTTCGGAGCCAAAATACCCATTTTAGGGCTCGATTTAGGCAAACTAGTTATAAGACTTAGTTTAGCGCGAGGTGAGGTTTTAAGTGTTGTTGGAGCTCAAAATGAGTCCCTAAGACTTATTATAATATATTATATTAAAATACACATTTAGGACCGAAGCAACTTCGCTAGATTCACTTCGAGCCAAAAACCCATCTAAAGGCTCGATTTAGGGAAAACTAGTTA